>PVJO010010174.1:0-65535 GCA_004026905.1 Hystrix cristata
AAGAGAGATAGTATTCAAAAGAGAGAACTAGATAGGGAAAAGGGGGATAAAGAAGAAGGTTAAAAGAAAAGTAAGATGAAAGGGGAAAAAATGGTAAAGTGTAGCTACACTTGTTGCAAATAGGGAGGGGTGGGTGAAGGGAAGGGAGGGGAGGGGAAGGGGGGGAAGAGGGGGGAAAACCAAGATGTATCATGTACAGGTACAAAATAACCATGTTGATTATGAACATTATGTATACAATGTACCAATACATGTTCTTGGTAAAAATAATAAAAAAATTTTAAAAAAAAGACATATTCCTATGAAATAAAACATGACCACGTCATTGCTATTCCAATATTAAATACCAGATATTGTTTAAAAAGTAGGAACTCTTAAGCCCTTGTCTCTTAAAAAAAAACAATAGACAAAATCTTGATAATATAAACCAGTTACCAATATTCTACCAAGATACCTTTCAGGAGCAATTGGTAGTGAGGTTAAAACCCTCGCAGTCGTGGTGGGAGGGCCTGCCTCACCAGCGGGAATGTGGCTGGATTTAGCGACCGCCCAGTCTCGAGGCAAACCCGAGGATTCTCACATAGCAGCCCCTGAAAGTGGGTCATCCTCTACTGGTCAGCCATCTATGTCCTTGACTGCTCATTAAAGCTGTAACTTCATGGGGGACCTTTACTTTTATGTTCTGTCCCAAAATGAGTTTATCAACTTCCCTGATCACAACAACAGTGGCAGCTAGGGCCCGGAGACACGGGAGCCATCTTGTCACCACTGGATCTCGCTGCTTGGACAGGTAGGCTACCAATCTCTGCCGTGATCCAACAGTCTGGGTGAGGACGCCCAAGGCTACATGATTCTTTTCATGGATGAAGAGGTTGAAGTCTTGTGTCACATGCAGGAGCCCCAGTGCAAGGGTGCTGGTCAACAGTCTCTTTATGTCCTTGAAGGATCCTTCTTGTTCGGGTGCCTGTTTTAATGGATCCTTATTGGACGCTGCTGTGGCTTCATGGAGGGGCTTAGACACTTTCGAATAGCCCAGTATGCAGATTCAACAGAGCCCCGCAGCCTCATGAAACTCCCAAACTTGTTTCTTGGTGCTAAGGGGAGGTATTAAGCAGCTTGCCTGTTTTCTCTCTGCCCCAAGTGCCCGGTGTCCCTCCAAAATGACAAAGCCAAGGTATTCGACCTTTTGTTTGCAGATATGAGCCTTTTTCCAGGACACTTTATAGCCAGTAGTGGAGAGCAGGGCCAGAAATACGTTGGTGCTTTTCTAACAGTCCCCTTTGGTGGAACTGGCCAAAAGCAGTTTGTCCACATATGGAAGAAGGGTACAATTCAAAGTTTCTTCAGGGAAGGCAGCAAGGTCTGCAGCTAGTGCCTCTCTAAACAGAGTGGGTGAATTTTCAAAGCTCTGTGGCAGCCAAGTCCAAGTCAGCCGAGTTTTTCTTCCCACGAGCGCGTCCTACCACTCAAAGGCTAACAACATTTGACTGACTGGCACTAGTCAGAGGCAGAAGAAGGCATCCTTGATGTCAAGACAGGTGAACCAGATAACCTGAGCTGGCAGGAGACTTAGGAGAGTGTAGGGGTTTGGTACCACTGAATGTGGAGTAGCGATGGTGTCGTTAACTGCCCGCAGATCCTGAACTGGCCAATAATCATTTCCTCCAGTTTTTCTGACTGGCAGCAGCGGCCTGTTCCAGGGTGACCGGCACTTGACCAATAGCCGGTCATCTCGTAGCTACTGGGTGTGGCTCTGGATTCCCAAATGTGCCTCTCGTGGAACAGGATATTGTCTCTGCCTGACTGAGGCGACTCCAGGCTTCAGGTCCACCACAGTAGGTGCATGTTTCTTGGCCATGCCTGGGCCCCCTTCTCAGCCCATACAGCAGGAAACTCATTTTTCCAGTGGCCACTTTCTTTACAACATGTGCATTGATTGCGCTGAAGTAGTGGGCATCTCTGAGTTCCCCCTTTGCATGGTGAGATGGTCTACTTTGTGGGATCCAGGTTGCCCACTGCCGTGGCCAGCAGGGATGCCTTTTGTTTCATCCGCCTATCTGATTCCCACGGGGCCTCACGATCTTGGTTCACAAAGACCTCGTTAGCCACCTCTAGCAGCTGTGTGGCATTCTTCCCTGCAAAACCCTCAAGTTTCTGGAGCTTGCTGTGGGTGTCCGTGTATGACTGCACCACGAATGTAATATTTACCATTTGCTGGTTTTCATTCGCCTCAGGTTCAGAGGGTGTATATACCCGGAAGGCCCCTCACAGTCTCTCATATAGGTCTCTTGGTGACTTCTCTGGCTTTTGGATCACTGCAGCCATCTTTGACACGTTGGTTGGCTTCTTGGCTCCAGCTTTGAGCCCATGCAGGAGCGCCTTGCAGTACTCACAAATGGCATCTCTCCCGGCCTGGGTGCTGAGGTCCCAGTCTGTTCTGTTGTCAGGGGCTGTATTCTGTGCCCACCTCTCCTTGTCCAGGGTACCAGCTGGAACTCATCCCTGGAGCCACTTTGGGGCCTCATACAAGATGTGTCATCTCTCTTCAGTATTGAAGAGCATCAGGAGGAGCTGGCGGAAGTCATCCCAGGTTGGCTGGTGAGTTTGAAAGACGGATTCAAGGAGGTCAGTGCGGGCCTGTGGCTTCTCTGAGTAGGCCCAGGTGTGATGTCTCCAGTTCAGGAGGTCGGTGGTGTTGAAGCACTGGAGTAGAGAATGTAGCGACCTGCCTGGGCAGTGCCATCAGCATTCGCCTGCTGGGGACCCTGCGTCTCTCGTAGGGGCATCTGGAGAGTCGGCTATTGCTGGGCCGATTGGAGTCATCTCCCCATTGGCTCTGGGCCAAAAGATCATGGCGGCCACGGTGATGAAGACACCGAGGGTGGAGGGGTGACTGGTAAAGGCAGAGATGGATATGTAGGAGCAGGCGGAACAGGCTGAGGTGGAGGCATGGGGGCTGGTGAGCAGCGGGGACATATGGCAGAGGCATAGGAGGTGATTCTTCAGGGTCCCCTTGATGGGTAGGTTTCAGTGGTTTGTTTCCCTTCTGACTCCATGGGGCTTGGGCCACAAAAATCCTGCACTGTCCCTGTCTACTGGCACAAAATTAGACCCCAGAGGGCAACACCTGAGCCATCTGTAACCAGGAATTTATGTATGGAGACTGGTCAGGGTGACCAGAGATCTCCATCACCACCTGATATACTGCCCTGATTGTGGGGAGGTGAAGGGGCCCCTCAGCTGGCCAGTCCACCCTGAACGTGATCCATTCCAGTTCACAAAGCATTCTGAGTTTCCCAGGGGTCATCTTAATACCATAATCCCCTCCAAAGCCTTTCTTAAAATTTTTGAGCATACAGTCCAGGACGGTAGATTTTGACTGACCTTTTTCCATTTTGACTGGCCTCGAAATTATCTCCTGTGGCAAGTGCGGCTTGTCAGCGAGGGCCTCTTAGAAGGCCTGGTATTCCCAAGCAGCGTGATTCCTTGCTTCTCTAAAGATGGCTCGGATCGCTAAGTTCCTCAGGGGAATTAGTGTAAAAGGGGGTTCCTGTTCAGCAAGGGTCAGGCAAGGAAGGAATGCACCTTCAGAGGGAGGAACAAGGCTCAGAGTGCTCATGGGTAAGCAAGGCTCTCAAAGGCACCGAGGACAGCAACTGAAGGGCATAATCCTTCCCTTGGTCCAGGCATTTAAATCCTTCCGGGACAAGTGGAAGGATTGCAAAAAGAGGTTCAAAAAGAGGACCGCACCCTTGGTGTGTGTGCCACTTCACCCGGATTGGCCTGATGGACCAATGGCGTGACAGGAACAGGTCAGTCTGACAAAAAAGACACTTTCTCTGGGGATAGCCTAATTTCTCAATGAGGCAGCTTGGAACAGTATGCAAGGGAGGGGGAAGTGACCCTTGACAATTTCAGAAAAAATAATTTTGTCTTAATGCCTGTGGACAAAATGGCCGTTTGGACACAGACAATCTCTGACCTAACCAATCTAATATTTGCCCTCTCCCAATGTGTCCTACCCAGGACCCTACCTTGTCCTGAAGTCCTGGCTGGTGAATTGGTCCATCTCTCTATTGAGTCCGGTCGGGTCGGCTGCCCCAGGGAGTTGAAGCCCCTGGCAAAGGAGGACCCGGAATACCATCGGATGGTGAGCAGCCTTGTTCAGCTCCAGGGCTCCTCTGCCCCGGCAGGGCCGCTCAGCCACCATGCCTGGAGGCTCAAGGAGCCAGCATGGTCGGAATCTCACTGGGGCCTCCAGAAATGTTGCAGAAATTGACTGTCAAGAAACCAAGTGCCACTCAGAGAGTTGGAGAACTCAGGCTTATTTATGTCGACAGACCCAGGAGAGTTCACACTCTAAGGCCCAGGGCTCCAAACAAAGATATTCCAGGATTTTTATAGGATTTTATAACATCCCATTTCACTAGTTCCCTTGTTCCCCTACCTAAGGAAAGGATTTAAAAGCTTCTAGATAATTGGCCCCTAAACATGCACAGGTGCACTTCCGCTTTATCAGTGAGGAACACAGAGGCAGTGGGTACTGAATGGGGGGGGGATTTGATTACACAAGCGTGGGATTAAGGACAGGTTGGGTCAGCCGTTAACCCTTTCCAAAGAGCTGGGGAAGGATATTATGACTTGTTGCCAGGATCCAGAGCCCTGGGCTCGGGGCCGATCCTGCCTCAATAACTCACTACAGATCAAAAAAAAAAAAAAAAATCTGAAAAGCATTTGCTTAAAGCCATCACTCATTTCTCATTTTAACATATTTACTCAAAACGAATAGGTGACTATCTCCACGGTACACTAAATAGTGTGTATTTCTGACTCAACCCCAGCATCATGCTTAACCCTAGCAGCATTACTATTAAAGTCATACGTGAGCTTTCTATCTGTATCACCTAAAATTATTATCGAAGTGTTAGTTTGCACTATTTTTAAAAGAAATAAAAAGTATAGGATAGGGTCAAATAAAATGTAGTTCAGCCAGAAAACCAGAAATCTATATGGAAAAGAATTAAACTATAGACACAGCTCTAACAGTGCTGATAAGAATGTGGTGAACTATTATTTTCATTCACTGTGAGTAGGAAGGTACACTAGTGAGGTCACGTTAATGATGATTTTTAAAAATATCTTCAATTTAAATATTCTTACTGTATTCCCTTTTATTTAAAAATTGCACTATTAAAAGTTACCCTACATTTGTTCTGACAAAAATAACTCAAAATGCAACTACATGGAAAACTATTAAATTGCTATTTATAATAGTGAACATTGGAACTGATCTAAATCTGTTAACAGCAGGCCATTCAAATAAATAAATTATGCATGTAGGCATTTTAATGCATCCATAAATAAAATGATATTAGTTGTGGAGAAAATATCTTTATGTTATATTTTTAAGTAATATACAGAATAATCTGTAGTGTAATGTTATTTGTTCTGGAAAAACACAAAAAAAATTATGTTAGTGTTGTGACATGTTATCATTAGGCATTGTTTTAATTCTTACATATTTGTGTAGTATACTTTTAAAAAGAAATATTGAAGTTACAAAAGTTGTATTTTACTTTTAAAATATAATTAATTAATTATTATGTTTTTTATCTTTAACAATAGTGTCTTCTGGTTCAATCATTAACATTAAAATACTATAAGCAATAATAAAAAATGAAGTTCCTCGAATTGCCCTTGTTCACTTTTTTTTTTTTAATTTTTTATTTATTTAATTTTTTTTTGGTGCTGGGGATCAAACTCAGGGCCTTGTGCTTGCAAGGCAAGCACTCTAACCACTGAGCTAAATCCCCAGCCCTGTTCACTTTATTTTTGAACATAAGTGAAAAAGGTATGGAGACAGGATGAAATTTTATTGCAACATGTATTTTTGAAGTCAGTTCTAGAACAAATATAATCCTTTCCTAATGAGCAAAATAATTTTGTTAATGTGGATATCTCTCATCAAAACAGAATATTTAGAGTTTTCTGAGTCATATAATGGAGATAATAATTTTGGTGTGCTCAGCATTTTCATAAATATTAAAATTAATTGGGCTGGGGATTTAGCTCAGTGGTTAAAGTGCTTGCCTTGCAAGAACAAGGACCCGAGTTCGATCCCCAGCACCAAAAAAAATATATATATATATTAAAATTAATCAAGGAAATACAATCATATCATATGGAAAAACAGGTAACAAGGCTTAAATCCAAAGCAGGTAACTTGCAGCAGATATTCTAAATTAGGGAAAAATCAAATATTAGAAAATAAAAAGACTTCCTTTGTTTATTCTAGTGGGACCAAAATATAAATATATAGTAGCAGTGAATGGAAAGAGAAATTGGGTAGGTCCAACATTCTTGAAATTGATCAAAAATATGTTTAGTCATTTCAATCCTATCAGAGAACCACTTTGACTACTAGAGCTACTCATTTGTTGGTTGTTGATACATCTCAGTTTTTCATTTTCATTTAGATTTTAAATGTGCACATCCCAAACCAGACTGTGATTACTTCGTTCTTTCACCTATTTGTAATTGTAACACATTTATTTTACTTAGGCAGTGTTGCTTCTGTTTTTCCACGCATGATTGATCCTTTTTTATCTTCTAGAGGCTGGAAAATATAAGGAAATGGATTCTTCTCTAAAACCTTCAGAACAAATCAGCCCTCCCTACCCCCTTGATTTTAGTGCAGTAATTTTGCCCATTTTGTTTTTCTGTCTTCCCAAACTATAAAATAATAAATTGGTGGAGATTTAAAGCACTTAAGTTTGTGGTAATTTGTTGCAACAACCATAGATAATTAAAATAGCTCCCCTTTCAGCACATCTTTACTTAACGTTTCCAGAAAAGTTCATTTTACAGCAGATATAATATCAAACTTGGACATTGTTACATGGAAAGTTAACAAAACATCAGTAATTGGCATCTAGGATAACATATTTGTTTCTGTGAGCGACTAGAGTAATAAAGTAAAATTGTCAAAGCGAAGTTTCATGGACCGAATTAAACAGGCAAGGATATTTCAATAGAGAAAAGAAGCCCAAACTGAGGCTGACTCAGCTGCACAGGAAGCTTTTCCTTTTAGGATTGGAACGTTGGAAAGGGAGATGGATGAGCTAAGGGAATAGAGAACTGGAGGACACTGGGGAGAGGCTGCTCAGCGGAGTACATTGAGCACACAGAGTCAGCTTCCTGGGTTTGGCAGTTTGTCAGTGTTTGCCTTTGTGATTAGGCCTCCTGAGTGCGCTGATTGTGGCTATAGAAGTCAGGATCTCACCCACTCACAGACACTGGAAGATCCGGGTTCTATATTTCTTGACAATTACATTTCAAAGAAATTGCTTCCTAGGTCCTGAAGAAAGGTAGTTCTAGGGTATAAAACTGGCAAGACGCTTTTAAAGATATTTACATCTCAAAGAGGCAGAGGAAGAATTTAAAATAACAAACTTTCTAAAGCAAATATACTACTTTAAAAACAAAACAAAACAAAACAAAAAAGTTTAGAGGCAGGAAGAAGCTGGTCTAAAGATTAGACCGACTGAGGGGAGCCTCAAAGGCCAACATGGTCGAAGCCTCAGGAACTGGTTATTGCTATGCAAAGATTTTTTTCCTATTGCTGCAGAAATTGACCATTGAGAAACCAAGTGCCACTCAGAAAGTTGAAGAACTCAGCTTTATTTACATCAATGAACCCAGGAGAGTCCACACTCCAAGACTCTTGGCCCTGAACAAAGTGACTTCAGGGTTTTTGTTTTGTTTTTTCAAACCAAGAACGTGTATTAGTAGGTTGTAGATATACATAATGATCACATTCATCATAGTTAATTTGCACCTGTAGTGATATATCTTGGTCCCCTCTTCCCCACTCCCTTCCATTCCCCTTCCCCTCCTGATTTACAATAGCTTTATTTATAGTTTTCCATTTTTTCCTTTTTCTTTTCTTTTCTTTTTCCCTGCCTTCCTTTCCCCCTCCTCCCTCTCTAGTTCTTTTCCCATTTGGGTATTATCTTCCTTTTTCACAATATCTATTATACCTTTTTCTTCTTATTTTCACTTACAGTTTCTCATCAGAGAAACAATTTGATATATACTCACGAGTGTATGACTTATTTCACTTAAGAATTTGTTCTCAAGGTGCATCCATTTACCTATTAATGTTTCAAGTTTACCCTTTTTATGGCAGAGTAGTACTCCATTATAGAAAAAAAAAACACATCTTCTTTAGTCATTCATTAGTCGCTGGTCATTTGGGTTGTTATAGGTTTTTACATCATCCTGTTTTGCTAGTTCCCTTGTTCCCCATATAAGGAAATGATTTAAAAGCTTCTATATGATTGACCCCTAAACACACACAAGTTCACTTCTGCATTATTGGTGAGGAGCACATAGGCAGTGGATACAGAATGTGGAGGGGGTTGGATTACACAAGTGTGTGATTAGGGACAGGTTGGGTCAGCCATTAACTGTTTCTAAAGAGGTGAAGAAGGATTTTATGACTCCTTGCCAGAACCCAGAGCCCCAAGACTTGGGGTTTCCTGCCTAATCTTGTGTGATGATGACGGGGGCTGGAAAAATAATTTACCAATCAACAAGCAAAGTAGAAAAGACAGAGTTTCTTTAGATCAGAATATGCTGCCACGAGAGACAGTAAGCAGGTTTCCAGGACAGGAATGTGCAGGGAGAGAGATTGGGGGATTTTATGTGGGTTTGAAGGTATGGAAAAAGGATCTAGGCACTAAATATGATTATCTAAAGAATGTCTTTTTTCCTGGATCATTTGGCACCTTGCAATTCTTTTAGGAGCACTTGTATTGAGTGAAACATTATGTGTTTCCAGTTGCACTTCTGAATATACCACCCTCCTCTGGCCCACAGGTGTTTAGCTTTAGATAAAGAGCTGATAAGGAGGTCAACACATGTTTAGAGGATATGGATCCTACTCTTTGGGAGGAATGAATGGGCCTGACATCAAAGGTCTATTGCTATTTAGACTGCCTACCAAGAGACATCTTTAACTAGATTTCGTTTGTTAAGCAGAGTTAGGTGGCTAAGGGTAAGAGTTTTAATCTTTTTCATTGCCACTGAGTGGCTATTAGAATGAGGTTCTATTTTTCTTGTAGATACAGTAATGTTTAGAACTTAACTTTCTTTCTTTTTTTATTTTTTAAAAGATTTTTATTAAAATTTATCCAAAATTGGGGCTGGGGATTTAGCCCAGTGATTAGAGTGCTTGCCTTGCAAGCACAAGGCCCTGAGTTTGATCCCCAGCACCACAAAAAAAAAAAATTTATCCAAAATTACACAAACTTACAGGCCATTACACAAGCTTACAGACCACAATAAATTGTACCTTTTGCTTATGACAGTGAGCAATGTAAACAACCACCTACATACAGCAGTAAGTCACAACTATATAAAGTTACTATAGTACTCAGTGTACGTGTCACTGATTTAAGTTTGGGTTATTAGGTTCTTATTTTTAAGATACCATTATTGCTCTGGATTCCCATTCCCCTCCCGCTTGGCCCTCTTCTTGTTCCCTTGGACCCTTTGTCTATTAGCTTCTATCTAACACTTTGTCTTTTTGTATCTTTTCAATATACTTTCTGCCACTGGATGGTGTCTGAGAAGCTCCCTCAAAGAAGAGATGGGAACCTCGACTCAGTGCCCCCAGACAGGTTCTTGAGTCTCATGACTGGAAAAGAATTTCAGGGCCCTTCAGTGACAGACATAGGAAGGTTTTATTTATCACAATTAAAGAAGTGCATACGCAGGGAAAATAGAGTGTGGGCCCTTAGGAGAGAGAGAGGCACACTATGGTCTGGGGTTGGGAAAATATATGTGTTCTTAGACTTATATTTTAAAATGTTTGATCTATGTTCTAAAACAGTAAAGATGTGAAGCGGCTGAGGGAGAGGGAAGGGTGGGGAGGAAAAGGGGATGACAATTTAAAACGCATTAATGTATATGTACCCACTTCACAAAATGAATGTAAATGTATACTGTAAACATGTACTAATAAAAACATCTTTTGAAAAGATGAGTGAGCGAATAGCCTAACTGTAGGGCTCCATACAAGGCAATAGTCCAGTGTTAAAAACTAATTTAAGTAGCTGGTTAATTAAGTAGCTGACTAAGCCTAAAAATAAATTTTCAAAGATGATACGAGGTCGGGATGAAAATAGAGAGACAAAGGCTCTTCCTTCCAGGAAAAAGATTCTTATCTAGGGTAGACTAAGTTAGTTAACAGTTCTAATGGGTTCTCTCCATCTCCAGACCCCAGATTTCAACCAGACCCAGAGAAAAAAAAAATACAACAGAATCAGTTTTCTTTTAAACTCTTCCAAACTCATTTCCTGTAAAACAAGCCCCTTCACACATTCCAGCTATACATGTAAGGCAAGACAGGGAACACAGTATAGATTTTTCACTCAAAATCTATCATGAGGTTTTACCTCTTATTATCTTGAATAAAATTCTTGTAATTTCCTCCTTTGGTTTGGACTTCGTGCTCCATCATTTGTGGAACCACGCACTCAGTTTGTATTGAAGTAATGGTTTCATAAATAGTAGGTCCCACCAAGATGTGAAAGAAATACTGTAAGAAGTAAGTCCCTAATGGGAGTTTTATTGTCTTTTCCTCTTGTAATAGGCTCTTGCTAAGCTGTGATTCTATCTAGAAGATAGAGATTTGTGCTGTCTGTTTTTACTGCATAGCCGCATAGTCTTAACGTCTCTTCTGTCATTTCCCTGATGATAGGGTAGATTTGGGGAACAATATGCCTCATATAAAAACACGAGACTCTCTCAGCCACTTAAAGGTGATCAGTGTGGCTGCTTCTCTAAAATCTGGGAGGAGAGATTTCACAGGGATACTCTGCCCATGGAATGGAATATGGAGATGTCTCTTGCTCAGTTTCCTTTGTGGTTTGATACTCTGCTGGTAGGAAAGCAATTTTAGCTCTTGACGTTCTTACTTTCAGTCTTGGGAGACTGATGAGACTGATGGCTCTTGGGCAAATTATTCCATTAACTCACTGCAAGTATGATGGGACAAACATTTTTCACTGCTAACGGCTCTTAACTCCAACTTTATCCTGCCACTTTTATCTTCTTTTCTTTCTCATATTTTGGAGGCATGTTTTACTAAAGACCAGAGAGATCTAACCTGAAAGTGTTCTCAGTCCCAATCATCTGTGTGTCTGCATTTAGGGTAGTGAGAACTGGGAAACAGGAAGTAGCATTCTCCACTCCCTTCTCTCCTACCCCTCAGGAAAGCCACTGGGGCAGGAAGGACTGACTGGTTTTTAAGGTGGGATCCTTACAGCACAGATCACGACTTTAGTAGAACAAAAGCCAGTTTTTAGAGATCCTTATAGGTTAATGACAGAGTTAGATAAGACAGACATTAAACAGAACTAGGAACTGCCTCTCTCGAACCACACTTTCTCTCTGGAGCATTTCCTCAGGCTGACAAATGCTAACTAAGGAATAGAAATTCCACTGCCAATAATCTCAGCCAAGGAAATGAGAGGAAAAGGGGTGTGCAGATGGTAAAAGTGGGCATTCTAGCCCCAGCTTGAACAAGACGAGTGGTGGCCATTGGCCCTGAAGGGATCTAAACTGAGGGAAGTTCCAATGCTAAGTGGCTGAAACAAGCAAGTGAAACAAACTCTGTTTGTTTTTCAAAATGGGAAACACAAAGTTGATGTCCCATATTTCCTTAAAATGGGTACTAAAACACTGGGACTCCTCATTGACTGCCATCTCCCCTGCACTGACCCTTCTCAGTCAAAAACCATCAGAGTGACCATCGCCCCCTTGAACCTGATGCCAGTTAGGGACACTTCTTCAGAGGGGGGAATGTTTTGTTATTATAAAAATGTAGTCAGAGCAGTTTATTCATAGGGTGCCATAAAAGGAAATAGCCTACCATTAAATATTAATTCAAACAGTTAATCAAGCAGCTGGTTTAAATAGATAGATGATAGATAGATAGATAGATAGATGTGAAAGCAGAGAAATAGGGACTCTTCCCTCCAGGCAGAAAAAATACTCTTATTCAGGGTACACTAAGTTATTTAACCTCTCTAGCAGTTCCTCCCTACCTTAACATTCTAGATTTCAACCAGACCTGGGAAAACAAAAATATCAAATAACCAGTTTTCTTTTAAATCCATGTCCTTTAAAACAAACCCATTCCAACATTCTGCTTATGCATATAAGGATAAGGCAGAGACCACGTGTTTTATTTTCCACTCAGAATCCCTTTGTGGTAGACATCAGTCATGAGTTTTTACCTCTTATTATTTTGAATAAAACTCTAATAACTTCCTCCCTCAGTTTGTGATTTCGTTCTTTGTCATTTGTGGAACCACAAACTTGGTTTTTATAAAAGTAATGGTTTCATTGGTATTTTTATCAGTTCATATTACTAAAATCTCATCACTTTAAGGCATGTATCTATCTAAATAACCCCATGTGTTGGTATACTCTTCTGTATTCATGAAATTTATTGACAACTTTGAAAGATAAGATAACTTCTTTTGATCCCTGTCTGAACCTGAGCTGCAGACTGCCAGTCAAATTAAAGAAACTTTATTTTTTCAATTGTATTTTTACTCGGTCAGCTCTTAAAGTAGCAGCTTTTATTTTTAAAGATGGAAATAAAAGAAAACACGCAGGGACACAAAAGTAATCTAGCTAAAGTATTTTAGAAGCGGGGAGATCTGGGAAACAATGAAAAATGTATTTGCTTGAAAAAGAAATCATATGTGGAGAGACTGAGAAGTGCTGTGGTTTGGATACAAGTCCACCAAAAACCCACATATTAAAGGTTTGGTACCAGCCCATGTGCTGTCGTGAAGTGATGGAACCTTTAAGAGGTGGAGTCTAGCTGCAAGTCTTCTGGTTATATAGGGACATGCCCTTGAAGAAGATATTAGGACTTTGGGACCTCTGCTTTTTTGCTTTGCTACCCAGCCACCAGAATGGAAGCAGCTGACTCTACCAGGTGCTCCCAACCATGATGTACTGCCTCACCACAAACCCAAAACCAGTAAGGCCAGCTGACTATGAACAAAACTTCCGAAATCATGAGCCAAAATAAAAATTCTTCCTTATAAACTGATTAGCTCAGGCATTTTATCACAATAACCAAAAAATGACTCTCAAAGGGAAATAAAGTTGAAGGAATGCATAGTGGCTACATTTAGGGAGCTAACAAATACAAAGCTTCCAAAATTGTATTGTCTGGAGGAAATGTATAGCCATTAAGGGTTCCTGAGCACAGTAAAGATTAGGTAATGTGCCAGGCATAGTGGTGCATACCTGTAATCCCAGCACTCAGGAGGCTGAGGCAGGAGGTGTGCAAATTCTGAGTTACATAACAAGTTCAAGACCAGCCTATACCACATAGTGAGATCATCTCTCACAAAACAAAACAACAACAACAAAAAAAAAAAAATGAAGGAATAACAGGGTATGGAATAAATGTAAATTATTTTTCTAAAAACCAGCATTTTAGAAGATGTTTACATTTAAATTGTGAGGTAGTGATTTGAGTCCACTTATTTACTTTTCAATCCTTTCCAAAACCTATTAAATTAAAAAAAAAAAAGAGCAACAATGATGGGAAATGCGTACTAATGCCAAAAATGAAGCAAGAACACTTCAGAAAATTTTTGAAAATGAATTAGATGGGATCTGAGGGTGTGAAGAATGATTGATATGAATGAGTTTTCAATTTAATAATGGAATAACACTGGTAATCTTCCATCAAGTGTGTTCCAAGAAAATTCTGGGAAAATCCCTAAACTCAGACGCAAGAAACCAGGGGCAGTCAGTCCATGGTTCCTGCAGAGTACAAAAATATTTCAAGAGCTCCACCATGACCCTGGATTCCAGCTAAATTCAGAGTAAATGAACCAGGGCAAATTACTCTATTACAGAATAGTGGACTTTCAAAGGATGGGCTGAACAGAAAAAGGGAGAGAGCATTTTTCATATTCCCACTGATCAGTAATTATTCTACCAAACCTGGATGTTTTGTTTCCCTTCAAATATTTGGTTTCTCTAAAAAGTAAAAAAAAAAAAAAAAAAAAAAAGAGACTACTATAACACAATTCCTCTGTCTGTCTGCAAGTGTGATACCCAAAGTGAATGCTTGTCCAGTTAAATTCTACTTCCTAAGAACAGAAAGAGCCAGACATGGTGGTGCATACCAGTACTCCCAGCACTTCGGAGACTGAGACAAGAAGATCACCATGAGTTTGAGGCCAGCCTGAGCAACAGAGCAAGTTTAAGGCCAGCCTGAACTGCATCACTGCATAGTGAGAGCTTGTCTTAAAAAAAAAAAAAAGGATAAAAAAGATTTTAAAAGAGAAAATACCCCTGGTTGGTCAGAGAATTACTTTAATTGTTCCACTGTTTTGAAATACTTGAGGTAAAGGATAAAATAGTTAAATACCATACAAAAAGAAAACATATGAAAGGGAAAAGATCCCTTACATACATGTACTACAAACATCTAAGAAAAGAATGAGATGGTGGTGAAATGCAGTAAATTACATAATAACATATACACAAAATTCCAGAGTTTACACAAGGCTAAAATGTTCAGACTAAAAGAGTTCTTCAGGTACAGGACAAAGTTAGTGGAAAAATAAAACTACATAGAAATGCTACAGTAAAATTTCTAAATGTAACACATTAAGTAAGATTTCTACAAGCTTTTAGGCAATTTATCAGCAAGGGAAAAATGATGTTGACAATACTAAATAACAGAATATGTTCGTATAAATTCTATAATGTTTGGGAAAAAGGAATAATTTTAACTATCTGATTATAGATTTTTTCCTAGAAAAATGCACACATATCATTCATACCAGGAATTGGCAGTTTACATGCTTTACAAAGTTCCTAATACCTATTCATATGTCCTAGATGGTCCAGTTGAGCTCAAAGAACACAGAATTTTGAGGAAGAGATTATCATCTATGAATCCACCTTACAGTAAAGATACACTGTGTTCATACATGATGGCAACAAAGAAACAGTCTAAGAAGTTAAGAATTGACCAATGTAGGTACATTGCCTATAAAAACGTATGCACAGCAGTATCCTAGCCAGTTAAGACCTGATGACAGTTAACTATGTCAAGCATGAAGAAAATAGAATAAAGGGTAGTAATTATACATCTGTTAACACTAAGAAAGGAATGCTTTAATAAGTACTATATTAATATGGTTCAGAAATGAAATTAAAACATCTTTTGAGGGATAAATTAATGAAGCAAAAAGATAAAAATAAAACTCCTTTTCAAAGTAAAGTTACTTTAAGCATATAAAGTATTTCCAGGCAGTAAAATTATGCTTCAGCTTATCCTGCTAAGTTTTAGGGTGCATTACAGATGTTAGTAGAAAAAGACATTCAAATAATAGTAGCATAAAAATGATTTTTTCCACAACTTCATAGCAAGGAATATTTGGTCAAAATATACTTTGAAAGATCACAGGAAAAACAATACAGAGAAATAAATATCAAAGAAGTTTATAATCATGAAACATGCTTAGAAGGCAAATACAAAATTATAATTATCCTGCGGGTCTTACCACATGTGCGTATGTTCTTTTCTTCCAAAAGCGGTACTAAACTGACAATGAAATATATTTTTTAAAAAGGTTTTGTTAATGAACAGGATCAATGATAACAAACAATAGAGCACAGTAACCATTTACATGTAAGAAATTAAAAGGCAGACAGAAGAGGGATACTTGATGTAAAGATTTTACATTTTTGTGTGATATCCCAAGAATATTTCAGCAATTGTGATTACCACAGAAGTTGGCAGGTAGGGCTGAGGGACAAGACTGATACTGTGAAATCTTTATCCAGAGATGATCAATTCATTTTCTGTGTTTCCTTCTCCAAATTGCAAAGTTGACTCTTATTGCACTCTTTTGCCACCCTGGCAGAGGACTGGGAGGGGTGAGTTTCTGGAGAAACTGAACAAGAGAGGGTCTGGGCTGAGGAGATGAGTTTCAGTAAAGAATATGGTTTCTGGTTGATAAGCCTGGTGGAAAATGGTGGCGTTAAGAGTAAGTCTGAGCAGTGATCTGTGGGGACTCCTGGTTCCTTTCCTCCACCATGTTCCCAGAACAAGAGCAGTTAGCCACATGGATACCATGCATAATAGTGGAGAATAATTTTAATTTCCTAGGAGAAAAAAAGGTTGGTTTGACACCCCACTATCTTAGAGCTAGGAGAACCAAAAGTTTGAAGTGTCTCATAGTTCCATATTAGTAGGCATTTTAAGCCTCAAACTTAAAAAAATATTAGAAGTAACATAGGTAATGTACAACCAAAGAAATTTTAAAGTGCAAATATCCTCCCACAAATAGGAAAGTATAATTAATCTAAGACATGAAAACAGAACTTTATTTAAATAGGAAAAAGAGAATATGAAAGAATTCTTCATAATAAAAATAAGATACTCAGAATTGAAAATTCAATAGAAAACCTGAAAGATAAATTTCAGAAAAATCTTACAAAAACAGAATAGGACAAAAAGAAGGAAGTAAACTAAAAATAAGAAATTATGTAAACAATTTATTAGTTCTAATATCTGATTAACTAAAGTATCAGAAACAGAACAAGGGAAACAAATTGGTGGAAATTATCAAAGAACAAAAGATTTCAAACAGAATGATAAATATCCAGACTACAGTGGCACACTAAAAGAATAGAGCACTAAAAGAGATCCCTTTCAGTAACATGTTAAATCATTGGAAATATTCAGAACTCCAGAAAAAAAAAAAGAAAGATCCAAAAGTTTTCAAAAAAGGATCACAGGTAAATGAATTATCAATTAATAAAGATATTAACAAGATTAAACAAGAACAACCATGAAAAGTATAGAATAATTAGGACATAAAATCTACGACTATTGAAATAAAAAATAGGTATATTTGTGAAGTAGAACAGCAAAAGGAATGATCTTTTTTGAAAGAAGCAAGAAATAATATAGAAATAGCATAAAATAAAAATTGAAAAATATAGGATTCGGAATACTAGCAATACTTACTGAGATCTAGGAGTACAAATTGAAGAAAAGACAGAGAGGCAGAAAGGAAGATGAAGAGAAAGGAGAAAGGGGTGGGGGAGAGAAGAGAGGAAAGGAGCAGGAGAAATGGAGAAGAGAGGAAAAGAAAAGATAGGAGAAGAGAGGAAAGCAATGAAGAAATGACAACATTGCCAAATTAAAGGTGAAATAAATGTCTTAGATTTAAAATGCATGTAAAATGCCAATGAAAAATAAGAAAACCCCACATGGTAACTTGTAGTGTCATAATGTACTAAAATTTCACAAATAGTACAGGTGATCTTCAAAGTAAGAATAATGAGACTAACAGGAAAGCATTTTGGATACAAGAAGGCAAGAGAACAGTGATTTGAAAGTAGTGAAGGAAAAGTTACTTTTATCTAGGTATTTATATCGAGTCAAACTGACATTTATAGGTGAAGGTGTAACAAATATTTAACATCTATGGAAGCTTTTCTACAAAAAAGACAAACATCAGAAGAAAACGAAACCATTGTGAGAGATGTTAAAAAGCAATATAGAAATCACCACAGTCCATGACATATACTGATTTACTCTAGATAGCTGATGAACAAGTGTAAACTGAGGTATTAACTGCTGATGGAGAAAGAGGTCCTATGGACTAAAATGCTATACAATTGAAACATAAGGATAAAGTAAAAAGTACAATTTAAACAAGGCATGTTTACAGTTTCCTCGGTATCTTCCTGGCCCCTAATCCGATGTGAATTTCTTTTTGATACATACTTTTGGCTATGTCAGTGATTTAGATATTAGCCAGAGGAAATGCCTGTGAGATTGTAGAGAATTAAATAATAGCAAAAGACCCAGATAACAAAATCTCTTTTGCACAAAGCACACAAAAATTTTATGACATTAAGGGCATATATTTCTATTATTAGTTCCTAGGTGGAAAACCATTCCTGGGAATGAAATTTCCCTTTCAAACAGGATTGGTAAAGCCTACATACATTTACAAAGAAACAATAATTTGTGCTACAGCTACTACTCAGATGAATACAAAGATAAATACACAAGCAGAAGAGAAAGAGTCTAATTATGTTGTCTGCCTGCAGATTATATTCATTCCTTCATATTACAACAGTATGCTTTCAGCTTTTCAACATCTGAAATCAAGTAAGATAATTCTGGGCTCTTTTTTTAATGGCTTCTAGAGGACAATATTTCACTTACTTTCCTCTAAATTGTGAATGTATGAAGAACCCTAAATTTTTCCAGCGACCATAATGAAGGAATGATGTTTTCTTATTTTATTTTTATAAACCTTGAACATACAGTATTCATTGATGAGAGTCTTTTGGTTTTATGTGCAAAAGTTCAACTTGCATTCATTTAATCCAAAAAAGCTAATGCATGGACTCAATTTTCCACTCTGATAAAATAGGCAGGACTAAAAATTCTGTCCTTGCCTTCTGCTTCTTTTATTCTCTCAGGTTATATTGCACTAGACTTTATATCCAGTAATTCAAGACCCACTTCCTCACAGTTGTATTTAAGGTAAAAGGAAGTTCTTTTACCCTGCCAAATCGAAAAATAACAGTAAAAAGAACTCTCATTTGTCTACCTTGGGTCACATGTTGATTATGGGAGCAATCATAATGTTCAGGTGAAAAATACCATGATTGGATCCACCTAGGTTTTGGGTTCACCCCTATGGTAAGGGCATTGTTTTAGGCTAGATTTCATGAAAGTCTAGAGCCTGGAAAGAGGGTCTGAGTTGGACATTTGCATGCAGAAAGCTTATTAGAAAGTATTCTTAAAATGGCTGTCTGCAAGAAAGTACAGGAAGGATCAGACAATGGATGACATTGAGCTCAGATTCAGGCAAATCAATCCCAGAGAGTAATGGAAACAATATGTCTTTGCAGAGTGACTCTGAATTGGAGGAGTGATTCAACACATTGTACTCCCAGATGTACTAGTCACAAGATAAGATGTTTTGCTTTATATCTGGATGCCACCCCCAAAGAACCTCTCCTTTAAGTAGCAGGTGTATTTGTCCCAGTGATGGCGGTGGCTAATAAAGAAATATTAGTGCCAGATGTGGGGTTGTTGCTATGATGTACTGAACCATGCGTTTTAGAAGTCTTTGGAACTTGTTCATAGGAAGAATTTGAAAAAGTTTGAAGAAGCAAGATAGAGAAGTCCTTGATTGTTGTAACCAGAAGTTGATGGGTAATTTTTGTTAGAGCTCAGAAGACCACAATGCTGATTGGAATGTGGACAATAAAGGCTGGGCTTATGAGGTTTCAGATGGGAATGGAGACAGTAATAGAAACTGGATAAGAAGTCATGTGTATTTCATTGTGGCAAGATTTTTATTGACATTTTCCCCATGCCCTAATGCTTTGTGTGAGGCTGCAGTTAAATGTGACAGTAATTGATCTGACTGAGGAAATTTCAAGGCAACCCAATGTTCAGGCTGTGATATGAGTACTTCTGTCTGCTTATAGGCAAATCTGCAGTGATAATCTGGAGAAAAGAGCAAAGCTGAATGACTGTAAAAGTTTGCCACTTGGTCAGAAGGAAGCACCTGCAAAGTTGGAGTCATAGAGAGCATGGTTGCTAAAAAAATTGCCATTAAAATTAAGCTAAGTACTTTCCATCAGAAAAATGTGAAAATGACTTGAAGGCATCTTAGGAAATGGCTTCACCTCACCTATCTCAGGCTCAAAGGTAGATAGAGGTAAAACCTTTGAAAGAACTTGATTTAAGAAGAAATCTCCAAGGCATCCTGTTCACTCACAACCAACTAGGGAAGTAAATCCTTGAGTTTAGCTATTTAAATACTCAGATACCCCTGCAGCCATGGTCCATGAGGGCCAGGTGATTGCTCAAGCCAACAGCAGACCTTGGTGTCACCCACATGGTGCTGGATTTTTAGCCACACAGAAAGAAAGACTCGTAGTGTGATGGAGATTTCCACTCAAATTTCAAAGGAAGGCCTAAGACAGTGATGGAAAACCTTTTGCAATTTTCAATAGTAACAAACAGCTCACTGCAGCACAGGTGCTATACCTCCACCACCTAGGAGGTCAGCGAATGTACTGCTGAGAGGGTGATAAATAAAACAATGATAGTGAAGTCAAAGGTTTAGTGGAGACCCCAGAAAGTTGGAGATGCCAAAAACATGGAACTTTTGCCAAGAAAAGCTGCAGCCAGTGAGCAGAGCTAGCCCAAGTGAGAGGCTATGAGGGCTGTGACTGGCAAGGCCAAAGTGGCTAGGCTGCCCAAGCGCTTTGGGATTCACATTTCACCACAACATGCCTTGGGTGCTGTATAAGAAGCTAAAGAATTTTATGCTTGCCATGTTGGGTTTTGGTCATGTTTGGGTCCCATTACATTGTATCCCCACATTTGTCACTTTTGGAAAGGGAATGTTTACCCTGTTCCATTGTATGTTGAAAGTATCTAACTTTCTTTTTGATTTTCATGGGGGCTCATAGCTAAGAGTTTCCCTTGAATCTCAGAGGAGATTTTAGACTTACATTTTTTCTCTTTTTCTGCTGGGCATCTAACCTAGGGCCTCGTGCTTGCTAGGCAAGCACTCTAACCATTGGGCTAAATGCTCAATCCTCAGACTTAGAATTTTACACAATGCAGAACTGTTAATGATTTGGTGACACTTATAGATGGACAAAATGCATATTACATAATAAGATGGACGTGAGATTTTTGGGAGCCAGTACAAAATGTGATGATTTAAGTCTAAAATGTCCCCCAAAGTCTCGTGTGTTTGGAAGGTGATTGGATCATGGTGGTACTAGGCTCATCAGTGGATCCATCCATTTATGAATTCAGTACCGGAGTATGCTGTCAGGAGGTGAGGCCTACTTGTAGATGTGTCACCAGAGGGACGACCTGGATGGGTGCATTCTTCACTTTTTTTGCTTCCTGGTCACCATGACATGAGTAACTTTCCTCCACCATGCCATTTCTGACTTGGTCCCTGCTGACCATGGACTGAACACACCAAAACTTGAGCCAAAATAAACCTCTCTTCTTTAAGTTGTGTCAGGTATTTTGCCTTAGCAATGGGGAAGTGACTAATACATTTTGCTTTTAAACTGATTCATGTAATGTTCAAGTGGCTTGTTCGAGTTTGTATAATTCAAATGCTGGGATAACAGTCCAGGACTCCTGCTGCACAAGATTCTTCGGTATTGTGTCATGGATTTGGATCTTAGCCCACAAAGTAGCTGAGTCAAAAAGCCTGGCCACACTTAGTATCAAAGAGATGACCCAGACAACATACTACATTTACCTTTGAAAATCTGAAGTTTCTGTGCTATGTACCAGGAGGGGAAATACATGTCTGGAGTGGAACTTTTCCTTTACACTCTGAAATATAAACCTCTCCTCAAGACTGGTTACATAAGTTGCGTGATGAAGTACAAAATGGAAGTATATGGCCTCAGACTAGAAAATTATTGTGAATTTCAAGACAGTGACAAGAATGCATTAAACCCCGTGTGGAGCCCTTCTTGGTGCAGCACCTTGTACAATACACAGGTTTTACACCACTGAACCCTGCCCTCTTTCACCTTCAGGCAAGTGTGCTCCAAATTACCTGATTATCTGCTTGGAAAGGAGAAGAAAAAACAAAGGATGGAAATAGATTTCTTTCTCACACATTACTTTGCCCCATTTTTCCCCATAAAATGTTTGTGTTCTCATGAAGAAATGTACTACTTCTTCTTTTCCATCGTTAAACTCTTTGGTCTCTGTTCCCTTGGACAGTATATTACTTTCCATTGTTGCTTTAACAAATTAGAGTACCACAAACTTAATGACTTAAAACAACATAGATTTGTTCTCACAGAGCTGGAAGTCAGAAGTCTGAAATCGGTCCTACAAAGTTGATCTTTTGAGGCTAAAGTCAAAGTATTAGTAGAGCTGCATTCCTTTTGCAGGTTCAGCAGAAGAATCTCTTTCCTTGACTTTGCCTGATTCTACAGGCCACCTGCATTCCTTGACTGATAGCCACATCATTTCTAATCTGTGTCCATTTTCAAATTTCCTTCTCTGGGTCTGACTTTTTTGCTTCCCTGTCTCCTTTTGTGATTAGACTGGGACCACTTGAATAACATAGAATAATTTTATCATCTTACAGTCTTTAATTGGCACATCTGCAAAACCTCTTTTACCATGTAAGGCAATATATCCGCATGCTCGGGGAATCAGAGCATTGATGTCGTGGTCAGCAGCATTATTATGCTTATCACAGACAGGTAAGGCTGACATTTTCTAAGTAGCTGAATAGGTGAGTCAGTGTGCTGAGGAATCTCTTCTCTCTAATTTGAGTGATTGTTGTTAAAGAGTCCACCTTTCCCAATCTCTACAGATTTCCACCTACAGGATGTCTCAGCCTCTATCAGAATAGTGCCTAAAATAGGTAATGTGGGCAGCTTTTTCGTTCTGAAATTCTAATTGTGCATTCACTGTCATCAAATCCATCATCCCCCAGCAGATCTGAGCCTCATGGATGATTGAGACTTTGGGAATCAATCCTCCATTTTTGAATGTGAGGGGCTACTGTAGGTATATAAGGGAGCCTTCCCCCTTCATGAGCCCCAGGATCAGGTAGACATTCCTTCCTCTTATTCAATTGCTTCCTTGTAATTAATGCTACCTGAATGCAGACTCTAATACAATCGTAAATTTCTATGATTGTTCCAAGATCACTCAAGTGAACTTTAGATGTTATAGTATTAACTGCACTCTTCATGGGGCAGTTTGCCATAAACTATCCATCTTTTTATAAATAGGTTAAAAGGAAGAGTACATGTAACTTTTTTAATTCCTGAGAAGCTGAATTAGAAACAGGTATTCTGAGGTTAGACAATACTTTCTTTAGTCTTCATGAGGTTTGATTTATCCTTTGAATAACTGAGTCACCCAAGTGATATTATTCAACTCATTGATGTGCCTAAATGAGAGCTCATTACAGTCATCCCAAGAAAGGGGATTTTATCTGGCTTTCAAGAAGACTGCTAGTGAGGAATTTCAGCTCTGTTTTTAGTTGCTGACCTACCACAGCTGCCTGGACGGGTATTACTGAAATGTGCCCCTTACGCTTGGCTTCCCTGGATTTGTGAAGATGAGCAACCACCTTAAATTTCCCCTTTCCTATAATTGCACCATTATGTGAGAAAAGTTTACAGGTAGACCAGATCAATTCTATGTTAGCCTAAATAGTTATAGAAGGGCAACTGTATCTTCTAAATTAAAGCCTTCAATCCTTCTATGATTGCATTCTTGTATTCATCCACCTTCTCGAACAGCTATACTAATGGTAACTTTCATTGGAATGTCTGTTAGCCTGTTGTATTCTTTTGCTCTACAATTTAAAGTTCCTGTAGCATTGTACACTTCAAAATCACTAATGTCCATTATCAAAAAATACTTGGAGGTCACAGTACCTGTTCCATGGCACCAACTGTATTGTGTTTTAAAAAAAATCCAGATGTCTTTTTCTCTGGAGAAAGGTTTGCCATTAATAGAAACCACCTTTAAATCTTGATGAGTCATCATTTTCATCACTGCTGAAATAGATTTACCTATATTCTGTTTTATCATGAAACTCCATGGCAGCTCTAGAAAAATGTCTTGCTTTTTTTTCAATTTGAAATAGGTATCCTAAGTTTTATCATCCATATACCTTCATTTCTAGGGATCTTCTGGGAATCATGAAGAAATTAGTCTCTTCTATAAGGCTGCATTTCTCTTTCCTCTCATCTTCCTGAGAAGTACATTATATGTTAACAGAGGTCCTAAAGCAATCTCTAGTACTCTTTTGAACTTGTCCTCATCAGAGTCCAATTTTTTGTACACATTTTAAAGGATTTCCGAGAGTTCAGATACACATTTTCTACACATTTTAAAGAATTTCTGAGAGTTACACTACTTTTTAAAAGCATCATCATGATTTTTGATTCAAAGTGAATTATCTCTAACACTAGAGATTGAAATTGGTCCATAGTGCATTACAATACAGTATGAGAATTCATAGTGAGCCTGCGTGAAGTTCCTATATATAATGTGCAAGAATCTCAATCCATGAATTCAGAAAAATAAAAAAGTAACAAATTCCTTAATATCCTTTGCATAAGTAAAATTGTAAGTCCTAGTTAAGCATCCATCTCATTACTGTTGAGAGGGATAGTCAATTCTAGTCATTATTGCTCTTCTGCCTGTAACAGAAGTATTTTATAGCCTTGGGGGCTTACAGAGCAACAAGGCATGTGCAATTAGCCTCCCCTTTTCACATAGCTTACCTCTGAGGTGCTCTTGTTCCCACCCCAAGAGCTGCCTGAGAGCCAAGAATGCCGCAGCCTGTTTTGCCATGTTTGGTGCACATTTCCCTCCATGGCTGTATTTCAAATTTAAAAGTACTGGCACAACTTCCTCCACAAAGATCAGAAAGAAAACCAGTTTTACTGAGAATACATTAATGTTATTTTGCCTTCAATAGCATTACTGTTTTCTCCGACTCTTCACAGTAGAAACGAACTACAGGTTATTGCCCGCTCACTGTCACCATGCTCTTCCCACCACAACTCTACCCTATCATTGCTGTTTTCCCCCGTCCTGATTCCCTACATATACTGGCATCAGCTTTTATTTGCACAAAGAAAACACTCGGGACAGACCTTTGACAGTATAGCCTATGACTTCTGTCCTTTACTCCATTTTTCCCATGGGCTAAATTTGGTTCTTGCTTCACCTGGAGCAATCATGAGTACTGTCTGAGTGGTGCCAGAAACTTGTGAGGCCTTCTAGTGGGAAAATTGGGGGAAATCCTTAATCTATTTGAAAAAGCAAAAAGTTTTATTTTTAATTCTAAACTGACTCTTTTCATTACCCCAAGATTGCAAGCCCCCTTCCCTCCCAAATAAAAGTCACCACCTAAAGCTCATATCTGGAAGTTCGTAGTGGGGAGTTGTGACTCAACATTGAGTCCTTCTATTTCTGTGAATCACATCCCGAGTTTGAGAACTTGTACCAGGTGCGAGCCCTTATCAGCTAACACCAATCAGTGCAGCCTATTTTCTTAGCTACAAGATTTGATTTAGGGAAAGACACATCCCGTTGAGAGTTAGTTATGTACAAGGGGAAAATTATCATCGTCTTCTAAAGAAATAGGCACAGCAGAGAATAGTGGAAGGTATCTAGAAGAGGGAGAAAAAGCTGACAGAATATGACATTTGGACTTTAGCATGAATTTTGTTATGAGACTAGAAAGTCTGAAGCTGTTAGGAACAGCTTCTTCTTTCCTACCTAAATATCCTAGCTCCAGACTACTGAGCTATTGACTTCACAGTACCAGTAATGTACTAAAGATGGCCCTCAGTGGGTCATGAAAACCCGTTTTGTATAATGCTTCCTAAGTATGTGTTTGGTAACATCTTGTTGCTAGTTTAAAATCAACCATGGTTGAAGTATTTATCACACAGAAATCAGCAAAAACTGATGTGCTTCAGTGGGAGAATACTTTCCTAGCATGGGTAAACTCATGTGCTGGGTTCTATCCCAAGCACAGTTTGAAAAGAGAAAGAACAAATCGAAAGAAGGAAGGAAGGAAAGAAGGGAGGGAGGGAGGGGAGGGACAGAGGGAAGAGGGAGGGAGAGAGAGAGAGGAAACAGCTCCAAAACAAGACATTATTTCCCTGAAAAACTAGTTATTAAACATTTTTCTGACTACACCATTGTGATAGGATGCAATTTCCAGTGATTTATCTGTAATGCAGTGGTCGAGAGCATAAACTCTGAACTACACTAGCTAGGGTACCTGAGATACTGAATATGAAGCACTTATTAGTACACTTCAAGGCATATAAAGACAGTATATAAATTGTTATTGTGTTCCTTTAGCTGTTGGAAACACAATTGTGACACTGACTCACCTCTTACAACAGCTGTTATGGTTTGTGTCTAGATGTCCCCCCAAAGCCTCATATGGTAAGAGATAGCTGGATCTAGAGTGTGTGATTACTAAATTGATCCATTGATCGGTTTGGCATTGTTCTGCTGGGATCAAGGATGTGAGACTGAGATTAGGGGTGGGAGTACAGGCCGCCCTGGGGGCAGGTAGCCTAGATAAAGATACAGGAAGAAGCTTAACTAGCTGCTTGTTTGCATTGCTTATTTGCATACATTCCTTGCATTTTCCTCACTTTACTTTGCGGCCAATCGGCTGCCGGTCTGCCACGCCAGCCCACCCTGCCTCGGACCCAGCGAACTATAGATTGAAACCTCTGCAGACTGTGAGCTAATAAACCTTTCTTCCCCTAACTTTGGGTGTCGAGTATTCTGTCCCAACAACGAGAGAAAAGTAACTAAAACAACAGCTAACAACATACTTTTTTTTACTTTACAGATTGCCCATACTACTGCAAAGTGAGCTTCACAGAAGGTCTGCTCATGTGACTCCCTGCCTAAAATTTGAGTAGCTATCTATTAATTTCAGGTAAGAATCCTAACTAGTCCTGACACATTTCACATCACTCTCTAATTTATATCACATCTTACAGTCCAGATATACTGAATTACTTGTACCCTCCCCACCATGTCATCCCAACTTTTCAAATCACATTCCTCCCTTTTCATGAAATCCCCATTCAAATCCAATTTACATGCAGTATCCTTTCTGTAAGTTATCTTCCTAGGAAACTGTTCTCTGGAACTTCCTGTTTAAAAATCTCTATTTCTTTTTTTCATTTCTTTGGAATTAACAAAATTGGGCTAATTAGGCAGTGTCAGTGTTGGCTCTAGAGAGATAGAAATACTGCCATATTTAAATGGTAAAAAGGCATAAATGAGTGATAAAATACAATAGGATACAAGCTTAAAACACAAACGAGTAAGAGACCAGAGGCAGACATGAAAATACACATTTGCTGAGACTAAGAGTAAATGAAGGCAGGAGAAAGAAGCAAGAAAATAATTTTAAGTCGCCACCAGGCAGCTGCCACCTGAGAATGTTGTTCTGGAATTGACAGCGATAGAGAGATGATACATAAAATCAGGTATGGGCTGAGGATGTGGTGCAGTGGTAGAGTGCTTGCTTAGCATGTGTTAGGGCCTGGATGTGATCCCCGGTACCATAAAATTAAATATCACGCAGTGTTTGGGGCAGTTTAAATGTTGACACTATTTCAAGAGACTGGAATAAATATTAAACTGCTTTCTCCTGGTATATTTCTCTTTGACTATGGGTCTCTTCAGCAAGAATGTCATGGATAAGAGGAATATTAAATGAATTAGTTAACCACCACCAACACTCCCGCCACCACCATCACCATCAGTTGTACAGCTTTGAAAATACAAATCTGACTACACATAAGATGCATGCTTGTCGTCAAAACAAAAGCAAAATCAAAAACAATGTACAAAAGTGTGAGGAAATAGGCAAAAATTCCTCCAGCTCTGATGATCCTGAACAGTCTTGTTAGTACTAGTATGAGCATCATTCTTGATGTTTTCAAGTACATATATACATAAGGAAATAGTTATCTAAAATTTCTATAATTCACATACATATATATGATTGATAGCAATGCAATATGGTATCAAACATTATATACTGTTTTCTTACCTGCCTTTTTACTTACTATATGGCTGTGTAGTAATTCAGTTTACACGTGTACTACAATTTATTCAACTGGTCCCTGGAGATGATTCTTCTGTCATATTACATTGTAACTTTATGAGTATGTGCTCTTTCCACAGGACTATTTTGAGAAGAGAAAATTTTAGAGATATTGTATATTAGTTTTTAATTGATCCATTTTTCAATAGATCCCCAACACTGAACACAGTGACAAGTGGCTAGATAAATAAATGAATAGAAAGATGGAATGCAGCAGTGGGGTAGATGGACTGAGAAGCACACATCTGACTCAAGTGAGAAACGCTCAGTTATTATCACCACAGTCCATTTGAGAAGAGAACAAGAGCTTGAATGAGGATATCAAACACCGGAATGGAAGCAAGTGAAGGGTCCAGGAAGCTGTCTTAAATGGCTGGTCGTTTTGCTTTTCAAAACATATTTATCCCAAGTTTTTAATAAGATGGCTTTTAATAAGATGGTTTTAAATAGTCTACACTTTTCCTGTGAGCTGACTTTTACATTTTATTCTCCAAATGTTGTCTAACTATTGTGTTTAGTCAGTTTCATTTGCAAAACTGAGTGATCGTATTGTGTATTCCTTTGACTTCCTTTCACACCATGATTCTGAATTTAATTGTGTGGTGACTCACCAACGTTGAGTCCTGCAGGAGTTTCCATTCATCATCAAACACAAAGTCTCTCATAGGATCTAGAAATAATTGCCAGAGAAAAAAATAATTTGTTTTCTTGAGCGAAAACTTTACTTTATCCTTATTCCAATGAGACGTTTTATGATTAAAGAATAACAACGACAATTTATCGCGTCTTTACAATGTCAGGCACAGCAGCAGCAGCAAATGATATACACAAGTTCTTGAAAAAATTTAATCCTCACAACAATGAGGAAGCTAGTAATGAGGCAAAATGGGCAAGCCAGATTCTAAAATCAATTCAGTCTGAACATAAAGCTTGTTTTAGGAAACAGCCCTTTATAATCACTTTCTAAAACCACCAATCTCAAATCTATAGCTTCTTTGCCTTCGCTTAGTATCATTAAATCAGTTATAGTTCTGAGGTCAAGTGACTTGTAGGTTAATGATAAGTCAAAACAAGAAAAAGCTTTTCTTTGCTGAGGCCTTCCTTATTTGGTGGGCTCACTTCCTGCTTGCCCATAAGGAGGGCTAATCCTATACCTTTTCTTGTACAAATATATACTCCGAATATGTACTAATGGACATGTGCAGTGACATTTTACACACCCCTCACCTCTGCTTCCACTCTTCCACTAGGTTGATTTGGGATTCCACAGTACTGATGACTGGTCCTGCAAAGAGATTGCTGCTTCTCTTGCTTGAATCCACATTCTGGAGGCAAATATAATTTTGTCTGTTGTGGAACTCAATACTGTGTCCACAACCCATGGTGTTATCAGAAAAGGGCTCTATCATGTGGTCACAGCAAACCTCTCAGCATCTTCTCCCACTCTTACGGTTCTCTTGCATGGCAGCTGAAACCCACATACTTTCTAGTGAAATCACACCCTTTCTGCACTCTTGTTCGCATAATTTGTCCCCCATCTTGGATTTATTTTATGCACAATATATCTCCTTGGTGAATGCCTAATTGTTTCAAAATATTTCGTCATTTGGAAATGTTCCCTGACATGTTTAAATAGTGTTGAATAACTGAAGGAACACCATTCCAATTGACATTAGACTCCAGTTTGCATTGAGTCACCTCTAATGAAAGCCACATCACTCCTGGGACTGAACTGTCAGGCCTCCTTCCCACTGTAGGACAATAATTTTTTACCAGCTACATCCCTTTTAACAAGTATCATGCTTTGCCAAAAGTCTTTTTTTATTTTATTTTAGTGGTAATTTATATATATATATGTATAATAATAACATTCGTCATAGGGAATTTGTACCTGTACATGATATATCCAGATACTTCTTTTTTTCCATTCCCCTTCCATCTCTTCAACCCCTCCTCTCTCCTTATTTACAAAGACTTTGTTTCTATTTTTTTCCTTCTATTCTTTTTTCTCTTGTCCCTATTTCCTTTCCTCCTCCCCCTCTCCTGTTCCTCTTCCCATTCAAACAGTTTCTTCCTTTTCCAGATATAATACATTTTAGCCCTTATTTATTCTCAGTTTCTCACACAAGAGAAACAATGCAGTATTTAAACGTGCATCCGATTTATTTCATTTAAAAGTATGGTCTCAAGATGCATCCACTTACCTAGAAATGTCTCAAGCTTATCGTTCTTTGTGACAGAGTAGTACTCCATTGTATAAAAATATTTTTTCTTTATCCATTCATTGGTTGATGGGCATTTGGTCTGTATCCAAGATTAAGCCAAAAATCTTGGAAGCCATGAAACCCAGAGAACATTGGGATTAAAGTACAGAAAGAAAAAGACTATCAACCAAGGGTCCTATAATTAGTAAAATTTCTATAAAGAAGAAATTAAGGTATTCCAAGATAAACAAAACTGAGAGAATTCATCACTGATAACACTGCCCTACAGGAAATACTGGAGAAAATGCTTCCAACTGAAAGGAAAGAACACTAGACAGTAACTCAAATCCACATGAAGAATTATAACTAAATATAAGGGGCAGTATAAATGTATTTTTCTTTGTAACTTTTTCTTTCCTATATGACTTATAAGATTCCTGCATAAAATGATAATTATAAAATTATGTTGATGAGCTTATAAGGCTTAAGAAATATAATGTATAATACCTACATTATAATGTAAAAATAGCACAAAACAGGGAGGAGAATAGGAGCTATATTACAGTACAATTTCTGTATACTATTGAAATTAAATTAGTATTAATCTGATTTAGATCATTTCAAATTACAGCACTAATTTTAATCCCTAGAGGAGCCATTAAGAAAATAACTCAAAACAATAATTTACTGCTAAAGGCTAGATCATATCCATCAGGAGAATAAAAAAAATTATTAACTACAACTGAAAGCAGAAAGAGAATTGTTTCTTTATGGAAAATTTCTCATTTTGTAAAGATTATGGCTTTAATTGTAGAATTAAGCAGCATATACACAACAGAATACATTCAATTGAAAAATTGTTAATTTAATCAAATAGCATTTAAGAACCACAATACAGTGCCAAAAAACTGTGAATTAATCTTCTTTCATGGACCTATTCTTTTGTTTAACCATCTAGTCACATTCCTGATCAACAATTTCCCTGATGATTTATCTCGATTAGGAATTCCCATGACTGCAAATTATCATTTAGTTTGGATTTTATACTTGTATTATACAAAGATATTACTTGAATCAGATGGTTTTCTCTTTACAAGTCAGACGATTTCTCAGAATACTGAGCCATATGTAGGTTATATTGGTAATATTCTCAAATGTATAAAATATAAACTGAGCCTAAATGAAAATATACATATTGATTCACAGCTATGTAAAATACTATATATATAAGCAAAAATAAAAGTGAATTCAGAGGGTAAAAATGCACACTGAGGGAATTCTAGATGCATACAATTATTTTAAAACATGGAGTAAAATTTTATTTGCAAAGAGGAAGAAAAATCATTTTGGGAAGAAGCAAAAAGCACAAAATCACCGAGGTTGTATTTTTTGAAAGAAGTCTATATTTAAGGTACATTGTCACATTTGTACTCTTAAGAAGTGTTTCTGGAAAGAAGATGAAGGTGACAAAGACATGAGGTTGCTAGGTGTTGGCGACCTTGTGGGTAATTCATGTGACAGATAATTCAGACCTGATAACAAGAGGTAGAAACTGATTGCAAAGGGGAGAGATTGAGGAGAAATTAAGAAAGCGGAGTTGGTAGGATTGAATTATTCCATGTGGAGGGCTTTGTGGAGGAAAGTTTAGATTCATTCAACAATTATTTATTGAGAATCAATGGTAAACACTCTTCCAGGTTATGGGAATACGACGACAAATAGAACAGAAATTTTACCAACATGCACAGAGTTCATTTTGTAGAGAGGTTAATGCAGGAAGTAGAAGTGAAGAATTTAGAAAAGTTTTCTCTCTTGGGAGAATAAATTGAATGAAATCTTTTAGCGAGATAGTCGAAATGAAGGAATAAAAATCATGAACTTAGTCATGGTGGGGTTTTAGCGGCAGGAAGTTAAACAATGGTGTTCACTAATACGTGACTGAGTGGAGAAGGAAGGTGTTTTTGCCAACGTGAAGAGTTGTACTTAACCAGGAGCAAAAGCCAAAGCAAATGCAGGTAGAAATTTTTTTTCGTTTTTTTGTTTGTTTGTTTGTTTGTTTTATGAGGGGAAAAGGCATATCTTACAGAACAGGTAGATACAGATAAAAGTAACAATTCTTGTAGATACTTGGGTAGTAGATCCAATAAATGTGAAATAATTTACATCTTTTATTTTCTTTCTCATGTAACAAACCATTTACTTAAAGGAGGCCTGAGGAAGATGGCAAAGATGTGGCACAGTTAACACACAGAAAGTGCAAGGCAGTTGTTTAGGGTCAAATGAAATTATCGTTAAGTGATGTTGAAGAGCCAGAAGACAGAATATCGTGAGTTTAGTAATGCCGATTATCAATTACATGGTATTTTTCCTTAGGAAGTCTTGGCAGCCCAAAGACAAGAGCAAAGAAAATGAATGTTTAAAGTTATCATTGCTGTAATGGTGAGGTTTGGGAGAACACATGAAAAGAAGAAACGAGGATGTGAAAAAAGTATCGATGCCAGTTAAACTGGTTTTAAGGAGATAGATGAGAGACACAGACCAAATAATCTCTTACAACCAGAAGTGTGGTGGCAACGTGGTAAAACTGGGGGCCAGGGGGTGGGGATCAAGAGGTTAACAAGTTTCCATGGTATTGGAGAGTATGAGAAAGTTGTTTAAGAGTGCTTCTAAAATTATAACTGTATTAAGAGTGTAAAGCATTATGACTGTTAACATAAAAGTCATTATTGCCAAACATTTCTTCAATCCTCGTATCATAATATTTAAGAGCAGGGATCCTGGAGTTAAACCTTAGAATCTAGTCTCTTGGACTTGTTAGTTGGGTGACACTGCTACATCTCTGAGCAATATGCTTAGTCAATACACATCCATATTATAATCTAATTGAAGATTGATATGGGATGAATACTTAAAGATTGACTAATTTGATGTCACCATTTTACAAAGCATGTTTCACAAGGTCCCATGTTTGAGATCATGTGGGTGATTATTTCTGTTTTTATAAAATGTAATATAAGAACTTAGTTTTTGACCTCTTGATTTCTCTTCTATGCTTAAAATTACGCATTCTTCCCATATATTAGATGTTTACCTCTGATTATGTTCTTAGAGAGGGAGCTCACGGTGGTCAGTTTTGCATGGATAAAAATATGTTTCGATTTGAAGCATTTTTCTTGGGTAATTCGTATAAGGCAGCAGGAAAACTCGGTCTCTTAACTTCAGCACTAAGATCATGGACGATGACCTTATAAAGGTTTAACCTTGCATGAGAGCTTGCTAAAAGTTAGCTAAGTAGTTGGGCAATTTTAGCCCTTTTGAAGACTCTTCCAATTTGTTGTTATTATTGGTTGCTAATTTCCAATATTCCTCTTGAATTTACGTCTTAACATTATAAATGAGCATTAATATTAAGTTACCTGATTTATATTCAACTAGATTTGTTGAATGCCACTAATTCACCTGGAACCCTCACATTTATTATTCTAATGAAATCTTAGTATTACCATTGTAGTGAAGAACAGAATGAGTATTAAATAGCTTATTTGTTACATTTAAGGTTACATAGGTAGTGATTGTTTTGAATCCAGTTTTCATGTTTCCAGTGTAGTACTGTTTTAAACATAACTTGGTAATGTTCAGCAAATTATATTGCTTTGAAAACCTAAGAAAATATTGGACAATGTGGCTGGACACTGTCCCCAAAATAGCCCACTTTTTTTTTGAAGGTTACCTTATCTCATAAAACGGTAATCTCCCCTTCTGAATAAATGGAATATCAGAATTTTCCCAATGGCACACGCATTTCCTTGACTATACTTTAATGTTAAGAATCAAACCCAAATACCCTCATCAGAGAAACTGCTTTGAAAACAGGCAAAAATGGGACAAAGTTTTATCACATTTCTAGGTCAAAGGAAAGTGAGGACGGACATGATTATTACCTGAATTCTTGTGGAAAGCAAAATCTGGGGTTTGTAAGCCATCTCTAAAGAACTTTCAGTTCTCCACTTTGAATATGGTTTTGGGTATTGGATGCTCGACAACTAAGCTTTCAATATAGTAGCTGCATGTGAATACTGAGCACTTAAAGTGTGGCTCCTCTCAATTGAGATATGTTATGGATTTAAAATACACTTTTATTAATGAGGATTTAGAATAAAAATATTGTCAATTATTAATGAATTTTATTTTTATTAAATGTGTCAATGATAGGGTTTTAGATTATCAGATTAAATGAAATAAATGTTAACATTCTCATCACTTATTTCTTTTAAGTATTTTAATGTGGCCACTAGAAAATCTAAAATCATATGTTAGTTTGCTTGTGTGTTTGATATTGGGCAATCCAGCTCTATAGAAATCTATGTTCATTACGCTAGTGGACATAAATATTGTAGCTGTCTCTTAACATTTGCTAGGAAGTTAGCTTCCTACCTGCACAAAATTACATATAGCTTAATGAGAAATTTGCTCACATTCTATATGGTATTTCACCATAAAGTATGTGTTGCTTAGCTTTTCCTGCTTTCAAGAGTTTTTGTATGTATTTGGTTTTCAGAAGTTTGATTGTGTTGTTCCTTGCGGTGAATGTCTTTGAATTTATACCATTTGTTGTCATTATTTCCTTTGCTCCTCCTTTCTCTTCTCTCCCTTCTTTGCCTTCCCTCTTTTCTCCTCTTCCTACTTCCCCTCTCTTCCCTTTCTTCTCTCCTCTCCTCTGGGATTAAACGGCTGCAAGCAGAGTTTGAGCTCTTTGATGATTTTCCCGCAGAGCACGGTGACTGTTTTCCTCTTAATTTTGATTTCATTTTCTCTGTTATTCAGATTGGGTAAATTCTGTTTTAGTTACAACAGTTTCCAGTTCCAGAATATTTATTTGGTTGTTCTACAACTTCTGTTTCTCTGCTGACATTGTCTACTTTTATTTGTTTAAAGATAAATTTCAATGGCTGGTCAACGCAGTTTATGATGGCTGTTTTAAAGTCCTTGTTAGATAATTTCATCATCCGGTTCATCCCTGTGCTGGCATTTGTTGACTGTCTTTACTTATTCTAGTTCTGACTTAAATGGTACATGTTATAATAAATGTTTCTTGAATAGTATCCTGAATATTTTGGAAATAATGAGACTCAAGATCCTCTTTATTTTTCTTTTTTAAAGAGGCAATCTCCCATTGCGGTATAGCATGAGGCCAGGTGGGTGTTATGTTTAGTTTCTCGCTGATATCATCCTGACACAAGTGGGGCACTGATTCACACTGCCTCATTCAGATGGGGGTAGCGTAATTTCAGCTTCCTTCTGAGATCCAACGACACCCTAGTGTTTAAACTCAGATCACAGAGATGTGGAAGGTGTTGCTTTATCATACTCTAAACTATTCTGATTCTAATCACATTACCTTACTAGAAGGTCACTTCCTAAGAAGAGAAAAATAGATATGATTTACAATTAGGAAAACATTCAAAAATCGATATTGTTTCAACTTACAAGAAACATTTTATGTAAAAATGTTTAATAGTTATCTATTGTATTATATACAATGCAGCTTTTACAGATTTTCCTTAATTTGTGATTGAGTAAATTTATTTTTTATAACAAACTGAAGCTGATCCGTGATGGTTAAATACATTTCCTAAGGTCCCATGGGTTGGCCCCCTATGCTAGAATCAAAATTGCTTAACAGTAGAATAAAGCAGCCTAAGAATAAAGGAGATAATTTATCATTTCAAGTGTATTAAAGTTTGCCAAAAAGAGGGACACAGAGTACCCACAATTTGTTGGCTACTCTTACTCATTGAAGCTACTGTACAGATTTTTTAAATGACTAAAATACTCAAGAACTGAATTCATTGTTGTGTACTGTACGTTTTTGAGCTTGTTTCATTTTATTTATTTATTTATTTTCTCATGATATGGCTGGACAATAAAACAGAAGTATTGAACCTCTAACCTTAGAAAAGATCATCTCCCTTTTGCTGTAGAACTGGCTAATACAGGAGATATTTGAACAGCTCTTCAAATCTTTTTCTAGGTTCATAGCTCTTAAGACAGAATGAAGCGAGTGCAAATTTCCCTGACCCTAACGTTAAGAATCCTTTTCCTATTGCTAAACCTTAGCAAAGAAGTACCATTGAGTTGTGGTGCTAACTGCCCTACACATTTAAACTCATCTATTTAATTAAATTCAATCCCACTAATGACTCTGTTATGTAGATCAACTCTACGAAAATAATCGGAGGAGGTCAGAATACTTCTTTTTCTTTACTCCTCTTGTTTTCTATTCCTTTCCAGTACCCCCTCAATCTCGACCCAAGGGACCACTGTTCTCTTAATGTTTTATTATAGTATAATGGAGAAAGCACTGGACCAAGGCAGGAGTCTCAGGGATTAGTTCTGGATATATGCTTAACTAGGTGTGTGAGCCTTTGCTGAGCCACGTTTATAATAAAGAAGTACACATTTAATCATAGAATTTTAGATAATGTTAATCTGGATGAAATTTTGGGGTTACAGTAACTCTCGTTGCTCATAGATTGTGGACTGGCATCCTCATATGTATGAAAATAAATCATTATTCAGGCAAATATGTGGGTTGGAAAAACATGGGATCTTTGCCAGGGCAGAGCGGTTTTGTACCTGTTGTATTGAGCTGACAAAATGGGCCTCGCTCTGCCTTCCACAAGTCACGTCCCTGAAGTCACTGTCACATGTAATCTTTCAGATAGGAACGGGTTCTATCTACAAGCCCTTAAACCATTCTGCTCCCTACAAAAATCTACATAGTTCACTTTCTTACATGTTTTCTTAGGATTTTCCACTGAGTTCCCAATAATGCAATCAAGGACACTTCCATACTTGACAAAAATAAATAAGACAAAAGAAATCAAACACCATATCCTCCAGTGATAGAAACCTTATTTTTTCACAATATTCATTCTTCAATGATGATAAAAATAGATTTAAGAGCAAAGAAATTGAAATAAATTTGTCTTTGCAGGAATTCTACAGAATAAAAACTCTGTAGGATTTCTAACTAATGTAGGTGATTGTCAGTATTATTGTTGGAAGAGAAGCGAGTAAATCAAAATTCATACCTATATTCTTAGATATGGATACATTGTAAGTAGAAAAAAATTAAAACTCATGTTTTCTAACAAGTTTATCTGGTCTGTAAGACTGACCTTATTTAACCCAGGTGCTACCACAGGGTCTGACTTTTTTTTAAACTGGATCTATCACTGCTCAAATTCTACTTTTAAATGTAAATATAAAATGCTAATCACAATATATAAGCAATTACTACTGTCTGTGCAGTTACTTTTTTTTTAAGTGTACTTCATTTTGCAGATGGTGAGAGCTCTACTAACACATCTATTGTTAGCGTGAAAGTCAAGTGATCATCTGTGTAGGTGGCTGTGTGGGAGCAATGCTAAGATTTACAAGGATTTTCTCCCACATTGGCAATCCACATTGAACAGAGAGCAGTATGAAACAATCTTCTGTTTCTCTGCCATTTCTAATCATTCACTTAATTTGTAATCTTATAAAAATTCTCAATAAATGGTCCCCATCTCCCACTTAGAGATTATCTTCATATTTTTTTAAAAAAGCATTTGCTTTTTGTAATTTCTCAGTTGGGTATCTAATAAGGGGGAAAAGCTCATGCACTTATCAAGTATAGAAATTCTGAAAAGAAATTGCTAGTTATTTTTAGCCTGTTAATTGTATGATTAGCAATAATTATATACTTGGACCTAAAAATAGAACTACAAGTCTTTAAAGAGACAAACTTTTTTTTAATGTTTTACAATCTTTTGATATAAATCTATAGCAGCAAGACATGTAGAAATCTTATTTTTCCATTAATATATTTGTCTCTAGTGAGATATTAATTATCTCAATGGAAAACAGAGTCATATTCTAAAGCCACAGATTTAAAAAATGTATTACAAAATTCTCATAGTTATTAAACCATAATAGACACAAGGGAATTAGGTGAACCTTTTTTTTCCTGCAAATTTCTTTCTACTGTACTTCTGTCTCTTACTGCTTCTTTAATGGTGCCAATACCTAGGCAAATGAAAAACTTTGGCCAATTTGACCATCTCTCCTAGACCTACAGTATGTGGGATCCAAGGTTTTAAGAAATCATTAGGATTCATTGGCAGTAGAGAAATTGCCAAGCTTGTACAAATCACAGAGTTCAATCCTCAGTAAAAGAAAAAAAAAAAAGACAAAAAAAGAAAAGAAAAGGAAAAAAAGAAGTGTTGTTGGCTTTACTGGTAATGGATAGTGAGATGGCCACATGGCTATTATCAAAACTTCTTAAAAGTACCAGATTCTAATCTGGAACACGTGAGATTGTTTGTCTTTCCCATTAAGACTATGAATTATTTCCAGTGCATTATTCTTAGGTGACCCAACTGTTCTTAATCACTTTCAAACTCAATCCATGGTAAATAATATAAGATAAATGTAGTCAGTTTAATCTGAGAGGAAGGGCCTTCAGAAATCCATCAAGTCCTCTTTGTTACGGTAAAAGATAGCCAGGCTTAGACTTAACATGGTTTGCCCAGTGAACCTACATTGACCACTAAACCTCAAAATTGGGTCTTATAAGGCCTCCGACAGATGATTCATTTACCTCCAGCAATTCCTGCTGTCATTCTTTTTTATTTGGTTCCTTGAAAATTAGACACTTTTTCCTGTTATCTCAATAGTTTTCTAATTTTCATTCTTCAGTTGCACTTAGTGACACATCTGAAATTTGTATTTTTAAATCTTCTGGTTTATCTTGGCATCTCACTTTTCTATGATGAGCTTTCCATTGTGACGTTAGCGAATTAACCTTTGTTTGCCTTTGTTTTTTCCACTGTTAAGGGGACTAAGTGAGTTAAAGTATATGAGACAGCTCATGAAAAACTGCTTTGTTAATAGCATCAACTGATACTATTATTATTGCTATTATTCCTCCATGGCTAAATCACAGAAATCACTATTACTCTTCCCTCTTGTGTTACTCCCTTCTTACAATGTATTTTTCAATGTAGACTATTTTATGTTGGTGAAAATATTCTTTACTTGCAGAAACTGAAGAAATGATTTACTGTAACTTACATAAATTGGTTTCATATAAATATATTGGAGAAGAAAAGAACTACAGGCATTCCCCATTTAACAACCAAGTTCTGTTCCTGAGACTAGATTGTTAAATGCATTGATCACTAAATGAAGAATTGTATATAGTATGTACATTACAATATGTATTCAGAACAAAGAAATGGTCCAAGAAAACTCCAACTTGATGACTTTGTTTTTATTTGCATAACTCTTACATGCAGTACTGCAGTGTATAACAGAACATAGAACTACAGTACTATATTACACAGTACAACTACCAAAAATTTCAGTACTGTGTAAACAAGGTGCAGCGTACCAAAAAAGACATTAAGACTGTATAAACAGGATGTACAGAACTGTACGAAAAAAATGGGTTGTAAGTCAGAATGGGGTGGTCATAAGTCCAAACAGTCGTTAAGCAGGTAGGTCCTTAAACAAGGAATATCTGTAGTTGAACAATAAAACTAACCCCAAACAACAATAATAGTAAAATGTGACAAGTCAAAATTTAAGGGTTGTCTATATGCAAACAACAGCCATATTATTTAAAAAAAACTCAGATAAGAAATGCATTGGGAAGCAGGAATTTAAGATTGTAATCAAGAAAAATGCTAAAATTCAATTTAAAAATCCAATTACAATCACTCTTTTTGTTGGGCTGACTTGCAGGATTGATACAGAAAATAAAACCCTCAGTTTGGAATGTCACTGAAAGATACAGTAAACAGTTTCATTTGACTTGGAAATGTTTCATCTTATCAATAAAAATAACCCGTATGAGACTCATGACTTAAATTCTGAATCATTTAGTTTTACATCTGAAAAATTCTGAATAAAATTTCAACACAAATAAATAATTATTATGCTAAAATAACAAAAGTAATAATATATAAAATAGGTAAATCATATTTCCTTCTTTATTTGGTTATTTAAATTGTTGAGAAGGTGGCAACTTTGTGATTCCTGGGCAAAAAAAAAAAAAATGAAGACAAAATAGGTCTTAAAATAGCCAGGTATTCCGTATTAATATAACTGAAGCAGCAGTAGCTGTGTCTCCTTTTCAGGTCAATTCGGAAGCTATCCCTCAATTCAATAGCCTAGTTTATATCATTGCTAAAAATAACAGCATAACATTTTCTCCCTAAAGTCGATTTAGGGAACAAATGTACTGTAATAATTATAGCCATTATTTGTGGCAATTTTCCCGAGCCCTGAAATGAATGCAAATATTTAGGAACAGGGATCATCGAGTCATCCTGAAGAACTATTTGACACTTTGACTTTGGAATGCAGTATATGCTTTTTTTTATTATTTTTTTAAGGACTGTTATGTTGAATGGAGGACAATGTAAGTAAGGAATCATTTTCTAAGCTTTAAAATTATAAGAAAAGGATACAAAAGATATAAAATATGGAAAAGAATCAATCCACTTTTTCAGATCAATTCATACTGCAGCATTCATCAATAAAAAGAAATAGATATTTGATTGCTAGCTGGGAAAGAAGTCAAAATGTATTAAAAACATGACTATAAAATACCACCTTATAACCAAGAAATCTGGAGATGTTAAAACCTTGTGTAAATATTGGAATTATATGAACTAAATTAAAAATTATATCAACTTACTAAGTTTAGATGGAAAAACAAAATGGAGCGACATGAGTTTTTTAAAAATTTAGAACCAAATCAAAATATGGATCATGAGTAAATCTTAAGAACCATAAGAGGCTTGTGGACAACTTCTATCCCTTCATGTGGAAATTATCAGAGGCTTCTCACAATAAATGGCAAAGCTTTATGGTCTCAAAACGTGCAGCTTTTTATTTTTTTAACTGACAAATTAAACTCTTTCAAGAAATCTACTTCTAGGGAATTTTTCAGCAATATTATTTGACACCCTTTGCAACCGTGAAATGGTTTTGTACTTCTTGTTGCTTCTCTTTCTTTTTTTTTTTTCAGGCTTCTGACTTTTCTCCTTCATTGTCTTCTGATATCTCAGCAAGTAAAGACCTAGCCTATACCATGCAATAGTACTGTTGATAGAGTCATTTCCCAAAACCTAGGAAATGGATCCACGGGCATTTATTGTATGTCACACTTAGGGAGCAAAAGGTCCTGGATAAAAAAACAATCTAGAATGAAAAGACTAGAGAAATTGGAGTTAATCAATCCTATACTATTAGTGTAGTGGATGCTCAACTAGGATTTTTGACTGTTGAAAGCATTAAGGTGGGCAATATCTTTTCATCATGATAGAAAGGTTATTGTATATTGAATCAGATAGTAACCCAAATTTTGGCCTCACCCTTATGTCGTCTCATATAAGATAAGTTTTGAGAGAATCAACTGAAGTGCAATTGTTTGTAGAAGCTGCTTTAAAAAAAAATTAATGCCATCTAATCAAAGTGTCATGCCGTCTGTCAAACATAGAATCAAATTTCTGCCTGTTGAAAGCTTCCCGAGCCCATCTGCCCTAAACTAAGCTCTTCTATTTCTCAACAAAGTCAGTTAGTAGATTTCCCATTGTTCGTGGATAGGAATATTCCAATTGCATTAGAAATTTGCCTGACCTTGAAAACATTGCAAGATTTCCTGAAGCACAGAAAAGCTTTCTACATGTTATTTCATTTTGAAGTATGGGCTACTTCCTACATCTTCTTCGTGAAAAACAGACTTTCTTCACTTTCAGTAATTTTCCTAGTGAATTAAATGAGGTAATATATCCAGTCTTACTGTATGAAGGGTGATCAAATAATACAGTGAATTTGTAAATTTGATAATTTTATTACAGTAAAAGATATATTTCCATTAATCCCCCTCGAAATATTCCCCCTCAGTTCAAACATTTTTCCCATTGTTCTTACCACTTTCAAGCAGATCAAAGTTCTCTTTCGTGAGTGTCTTTACCAGGTATGATCAAAACATGGCGAATGCTGCTGCCAAGCATCACCCAACCGAAGGACAGGTTTGTACAAACCTTACAACGTCCCCTAATCCACTTTACTCACCGGATCCAACACCACAACACTTCTGGCACTTTCAAGTCAAAATGAAAATGAGAGGCAAACGTTTTGAATTGATTCTGGACACGGAGGCAGCCATGATAGCACACTCAGAGACACTCACAGGGAAGACTTCAAGAAGTGCTTCAGAAAGTGGCAAAGAATGATGAGATGACTGTTCTCAAAGTGAGCATGAGTATTTTGGGGGACGGAATTAATGACAATTGTCCGCTATTGTAATAGATTTTGAAAATTTAAAAATTCTCTGTATTTTTTAATCATGCCTTGTAGATAGTTTTGGGTTTTTTTTTTTTTTCGCATTACCAAAATCGTAATTAAAATGTTACAAATTAAGTGTAGACATCAATCCTTTTTGTTCAGTTTTTTTTCTATCTCATCTAAGTTAAAACATTAAAATTGAAGGTTGTGAATGGAGGAGGATGGCAAGACAAGGGAAGAAATTTGTAAAATCACTTTTTGAAACTTTCGAATGCTAAAATTTGAAGAGTAATTTAAAAGATTGAATGGATTATGCACTATATATATAATTATATCCATGATAAAAGTGATGCTAAACTTCTGAGTAAATGATTAAGCACATCAATATATTCTTCTTTCCTCTTCCATATGTATTAAAAATGCTGTATAAAGTGTTCAGAGAATATTAAGTAAAAATATATGGATGAGTGAGCAAGAGAGGACGGGGATGTTCACAGTGCTAGAAATGGCAAGATAACACGTAGCAGAAGTCAGAAGTGGTGGTCTTCATGACCGCATCATGACAGAAATAGAGAGCACAAGCCCGGAGATCGTGGAAGCTAGAAGCCACGCTATGGTTCTTTTTTTTTTTTTTTTTTTCCCGAGAAGAAAATTGTAAATCTCTACCAGATAGCTGAGTGGTGTTTTGCCAGTCACAAACTGCCTGCCCCATGTCACGGGTGGAAAAAGTTATTTTCAACCTGGGAATTCTGAATTTGGACCAAGGCTGTGGGTATAACCCAGCAAGTGCTATCTATTTTGTGTGGTGACCCTCGGTTTGAATATTAACAAAAATGGAATTTCCAAGTGTCTTGAACTACTCTCAAAGGTAAAATTTCCACACAGATAAGAGGAGAACATTCTGTAGACAGATATTTTAGCAGAAATCAAGGTCACGGGCAAGAACAACATATTTCGAACTTCAGTGCCACAAAAGAAATTCTCCAGAACTGAATATTATGTTAGTATTTGTATCAAAAAACAATATGCTTAAAACAGTGTGGTAGTTTCCAAATAGTTTTCACTGAAAATACCTGATCATTTTATTTTAGCCGAAGAATATTTTATGTCATGCATAGTAACATATATCTATTATCTACTTACTGGATTTATGACTTTGAGGAAATTATTTACCTTCTTTCTTGTGACTCATTTTCCTTAACTGTCAAAAGACTTTCATGATGATTAAATAAACTAGGCTGATGTATATATACACACTTATACCAAGGATATAGGGCTGAGGGTAGAAGAGAAGAGGTTTGGGTTCTCATTTTTTGTTCTTTCTATACTACCTTAATATATTTTATAATGATAAATAATCTGGTTAAAAATTAAAAGACAATTACAAAAAAAGAAAAAATCAACAATATAATTCATCTCCATCACTAACTAAGGGAGGAATTAGAGGAAAAAATAAAGGTAAGTGAGGAGAGACAAAGAGGGTGACTAGTGGCTTCCTGAAGAAAGGAAGTGAAGAGAGAAGACCAGTCAGACCTAGCGAAGTGGAGGCTAGCAGAAGAGGCCATTTGGTTTTGCAGTGCTAGTGATACTCTGGTCTTGAACAGCTTTTCACTAGACCTGCTTGTTTCTGTGTTCTCACCTCTGAACAGAGCACTTTAGTTTACTAATTACTCCCTACATATGTAGTCATTCCCTGAAATCTGGACTCCCACGGATACTGAAACACGAGGTTGCTCAAGGGCCTTGTATAAAGTGGCTCTGTATTTGCATATAACCTATACACATCTCCTGTATACTTTAAATCACCTCTAGATTACTTATAATACCTAATGCAATGTAAATGCTATGTAAATTCTTGTTATTCTGTATTGTTTAGGGAATAATGACTAGCAAAAAAGTCCGTAAATATTCAATCCAATCAAGTTTTCCAAATATTTTTCATCCTTGATTGGTTCAATTCGTGGATGCAGAACTTACATATATGGATGGCTAATTGTATCTGCTGTGATTTCTCTTTATTTCTAAGCCTTTAAAGACTCAAGATACGTGGTAGAAACGGAACAAGTATTTTTGAGTGTCTGGATGTCAAAAGCAGCAGACAGGGTACATCTCAGTACCTATAGGGAAACAGTAAATTTCCGGATGTGTCCAACTGCCCTAAGACACCTGAGCACCTGAACAGTTATGGGAAATGATGGGAATGTCGAGAAGGCTCAGGAGGTAAGCGATCAGAAGCGCAGGGTGCCCAATCTCTTTGACATGGAGATGTGATGGTCTTTGTTAGAGATGTGAATGTATCCTGTCTAGAAGCCCATTTCATTTTTGCAATCCTTGGTCCTCTATCTCCATCTTCACTGATTTTTCCCTTCTAAATCATTGTATACTCTTCTTAGTCTGTTAAACTTTAGATTGATAGAGTAGGCTCCACTCAAGTAGAGCCTGAACACTCGCTAAACTGTCTTGTTTTCCAAATTTTCACCGACCTCTTTCTGAAGTGCCAAGTCTGTACATACAACTGCCCAACTGGTACCTCCACATGAGTGTCACTTAGGCACAGGTTCATCCATTTTACCAATATTTAGGATATAAACTAAGACATCATCATTTATCTCAAATTCAAATTCAATTATGCAGCCTGTATTTTAATCTGGTTACTATACTTAAAACCCAGTTCTCACCTATATGAACAGGAACTCCATTACATGGAAGAAAAATCCAACTCAAACAGATTTAAACATGTAAAAAAATAATTTTGGGTGTATCTATTTGAAAGATCAGGAGTAAACCTGACTTCAGGCACAGGACTTTAGGGACTTAAAGGGCATCAGGATTTCGTTTCTCATTCTAATATGCGGGCCATTTATCTCTCCACTGGCCTCATTCTCTGGCATGCTTTACCGGCGTGGTAACCTCTGGCTATTGCAAACTGAAATCCTATTCACTTAGCAACCACTTTGGAGAAAGAACACCTTTTTTTTCCCCAATAATTCACCCCAAACTCTCCAGATTGCATCTAGCCAGGCTACATATTATGACTAAGTCAATCAATTTGATGGAAGACTTGAAAATGCTGATAAGCCAGGCTTTCATCTCATATACATATTTGTATGTGGGAATTATAATTAGTACCATCAAAAACCCAGTATGATGAAGTAGGAAGGAGAACACACAATAAAAAATCAGGGTGTTATATTTAGAAGTTAGAATGGTTGCAGAACAGGGAAAAATAACAGATATCCCCTACACTCCCCCAAATTAGATGTGGCAGTAGGAGACATAATTCTTTAACTAGTTGCTCAAGTCAGAAATGTAGCAGTCTTTCTTTATGCTTACATTTTATTAACCCAGTAAATCAGTCTGCCTGCAAATGCTGCCTATTCTACTTCCGAACATTTCGCTCAACTCAGTCCGATTCTCTAGCCTAGGTGACCATCATCTTATTCCTGGACTCCTACTACAATGCTCTACCTCTTGGATTCCCGCTTCCACCTCTTGAAATCCATTATCCTTACAGAAGTACAAATAATTTTTAAGACATAAATACATTTATATCTCCCCCTTTCTTAAAAATCATCCCATGGCTTCCCTTTATCCTCTAAATCCCTGTGTGATCTGATTCTTGCCAACAAGTTACAGACATCAATTCATCCAACTCTCTTCACTACAACCCCTGCTTACTACACCCAGCTACACTGGCCACCCTCGTGCCTCTTGGATGTGCTAAGGCCTCCTTCCTGGAGCCTTAGCATTTGGTGGACAATGTTCCCTTTTTTGTATTTGGCTCTTTTAATCCCTCAGGCCTCAGATTAAAGGTCATCTCATTAAAAATGCCTTCCCTAAAATTCTATGTAAAGAAAATATCCAGGCACTATTACATATCCCTGTCTATACTGCCCAGCATAAATGATAGGAAATAATCTTGTTTGTGAGTTTTTTCACCTCTTTATTTATAATTATCTACTGGAATATAAGGTCCAAGGCGGGAAACATTTGTCTTTTCCTCACAGAATCCCCAGACTGAAGCCTGAACTTTTTCCATATTAAGTCCTCGAAAAGTATTTGCTGTATTGGCGCATGAACAAATGAGTATAAGAAGCATTGTTAACTGATTTTTTTTTTTTGCATTTGGTGGATTGACAAAGTACCAAAATAGATTGAGTTGCTTTGACAATAACTTGGAAGAGTGCTCTAAGGAAAAATTGAACTGAAACCTTGAAATGAGTGACTCAGCGATTGATACAAGGGGCTCAGCAATATATTATAAAATGAAGGGAATTTGCCCACTAAGTTTTATAGTCACATATCCGGATTAACTCAGGAGACTGTGATTCTGTTGGTCTGCTATTTATTCAACAAAAGATAAAATGGAATTATAGGAATTAGATCTATAAACTAGTGGAAACTGCCGCAAAAGATGTAACAGATGTAATATTATATGTGTTCTTCAGTGAAGGTTTATCTAGTGATCGAGATAAAATTGGGAAGAAGTTAGATTTCACTGCGAACTACTTTACTATCCAGCCAGTAGAAAATCATGAAATGATTCAGTCCACTTCGTCTGTAAAGTTATGATGCTTTTCAATATGCTCTCGTACAAGTGTCAAATGCAAAATTTAAGTATTGGGCAATTAACCTCAGCGAAATAACCTTGACATAGATTAAGGATCAGTTGAGTATGTCCTCAATTATAAACTTCTGATAAAATTGGGGTCAGTACTGAGGCAAGAAACATTTGGTATTTAAAGGAGCATCACAGAACATGGAAAACATCACACTTGATAGTATAGCCTCCATAATTATTTTCAGAGGAGAGGATTGTATATTTTAGAATACTAATGAAAGCATGTCTCATGTATTTGGTTAAGATCTTTCTGAACAACAAGCAAGCAAGCAAACAAGTGACAATCCAACAGAAGAATTGAGGTGGATGATTCTAGTGTACTTGTTTTTCATCCAATTGAAAATTATGAATGTTTGACTTTATGAGCAAGAAGCTTTATATAAAATACAGAAACAAATATAAAATTGTACGTGGAGCTAAAGTCATTTTGCAGTTTCTTTTCACCTCATTGAGTAATTCACTTATTCATCTATAGAATGAATTTTATTGATTGCCTAGGATTCTTGGCCACTATGCTAAGCTTGAAGGAGGATGGTTAGATTTCTATACTTGAGATTAATCATTTATTTGGAATATATATATGTGTGTGTGTATGTGTATAATGAAATAAGTACAATGAAATAATGCATCAAAGTTCATTGCAGAATTAAAGAGGCCTTTTCTGGGGATTTTAGGGGAAAGTTCAGAGACGTTTTCTCATGTGGATGGAGCTTGCCTTCATGCAAACAAAAAACAAAAGGATTTCAGAAAGAACCATACATACAAGGAGAATTTTTAAAAATCACAAAGACATGGAAAAACATGGCATTGTGGAACACAGTGGAGGACATGTATTTATTCAATCATTCAACAAATCTTACTCTACACTTAGTATAGGACAGGCACTATTGAATCTTTCAGAGATAAAGCCGAGATTATTACACTTTTGAGGCATCATTAGGAGGCCATCTCAGTCAGACTTGATGGCACTATGGAAGTGGAGGGGAGGAAAAAAGGAAAATGAAGGATGAGCTCAATCACAGTAATGAGAATAGTTTTCTAGGAAAAAGTAGAAGTGAATGAGTTCTATTTAGCTTTGCTGTTAACCTTTATGTGTAGTACATAAAAGAAGTCCTGTAATTCAGTTATACTGAATTTAAAAAAAAAATTATACATAGTATCACTCTCTCCTATTTATTTTCTAAATATTCAATATAAACCAAATAGCACTCATTTCTTCTTGTCCAATAGCCTTCCTTACTCCACCAATTAAATGATTATTTTTCCTTTTGGATCTGCCAAATTCCTAAGCAAGAATGTGAATTTTCCTTTCATTCTCACATAGTTCAATGAACTTATTTTAAATCTGGAGTAAAATTTCCTATCATCCTTATAGATCAAACAAATTATGATGCTATACATGTTACAAACACAATGCTTAAATATGATATCAGACAGCCCCCTTCGAAGTGCGGCGATTGTTTTTATTTTTTACTGGTCCACAACAAAGTACAGAAATTGAGACTAAATCTTTAGAACTTTTTATTGCAGTTTGTCAAGTTTATACTTGTGCAATCTAATCACAATTTCAAGATGGACTCGTGGTTGGTATATTTCTTTTCTTTAAACTGAGTCTTATCCTATCAAAATTAATCATCTTTGAGGAACGTGAGTAGTGATATTCAAAAAGTGAATGAACGGACAGATAAACAAAAATACTGACCTTTTGCTGGGCATAGTATAAAAAGCATTTTTTAATAAATTGTATTTTAATGGTACATTTTAGACATACATAGTAATAACATTTATCATAGTAAAAAGCGTTATTACTGGACACTTTAGTGACACCTACCACGTGGTGATCATTCACCATACTCTTTTAGAACTTATAAAACTATGCTTTTCTTGTGGAAGAACATACTGCAACAAATTATGGCTAATTTGGCTAAAACATACACATTACATACCTACTTGTTTCTTTACTTAATTGACACTGGCCTTCACTATGTTCCACATAAGCATTCATTGTCCTAAAATTTCCTATAACATACTCAAAGCAGAATATTGAAATTATTACTCCTTTAGAAAGAATCATCTCACATACTTGAGGCCATATTTTAGAGTGTTAACAAGTATGTTAAATCATACAGAAGAGAATGTGTATGGTTTTTAACCTTGTCTTTTTATTATGCATGCTTCTAATGTTGCAAAAAATTAGGCAAGAGTGTCATCAGTGCTAATTTGAAGGCCCAAGCACCTCCTCATAGGTCCTGCATCTCTCATACTAGCATAGGAAGGCAAGGAAAACAACTTTAGCATGGATTTTAAAGGGCAAGCTCATCAGAGTGAGGTTGTAAGGCTTATGTGGCTTCAGATTTAAAGTGCATGGGAAAGCTTGTCAACAAGAACATGATTTGGAGAGACGATGAGAAAGCAGGCAGTCCAAACCTGAACAGGAATGGCTGCTTAGTCCTGCCGTGGTGTGCAGTGCTGATTTCAGGTGATAGCCAGTCAACCTAGAGCAATGTGAAAATAATAGACTGAAATACAGAAGTTAAATCTTCATGGGTATCATTAGAGTCTAGTTTTAAACTCTTCAGAGATGTATCTCTATTTGGCTTTTCGTAAGATGGTTCTGCATCTCAGCCATTCCCAAGGAATCTCTAAACAAAAGGCCATGTATCAATAACAGCTTATAGTTGGTGAGATACAAATGGAAAGATTAAAACATCAGAAAATAATTGTTAAAGACATTAACTACAAACAAGCAAGTATTTAATATCGATGAGTTTTTTTTTTTATTTTTTAAAGGGTGATTCTCACATTTAATAATATAAATCACTTGGTCAAATCAATCCTTTGAGATTCCGATGCAGTAATTGTGGAGAGGATCTGTAATTCCACACATTTAACAAGTGCCAGAGATGAGACAGGGACTAGAAACACCCGAAATTTAGCATCCAAAAAAATAGAATAGCTTGGGCTGGAGATTTAGTTCAGTGGTTAAAGTGCTTGCCTTGCAAGCACAAGGCCCTGGGTTCGATCCCCAGCACCAAAAAAAAAAAAAAAAAAAAAATAGAATAGCTTAAACCTCTATGTCATTACAAGCTGGCCTGACTCTCACTGCTAGGACAGGTTAGTCTCTTGTTGAACATAAACAATCTCACTGAACACCAGCATCAGACCAGGTCACTCTGAGACCGTGATAAGACAATACATAAATAAAGTCATTCTGCCACCTACAAGATGTGAAACATCTTCCTCTTTTGGCTAACGTGAATGAATGACTGTTGCACCTTTACCTACTGTGGCTTTATTCCCACTGTAATCTGCCCTCCCTGTAATAAGATGTTGTGAGGTAGTCATGGAATTGTCCTGGTTTATCGACAACACTCAATGCAGTCTCTGCTCCTTGGATGCTCTTCAAGCTTTCCTAACTAAAACTCAAATCTTATTCTAAGTCCTTTCTAAAACTCTCTTGCTGAGACACCATGCATTCCTCATGTTGTGTGTATTTCTCTCTCACTGCAATAAGTAATGAATCCAATTTTTCCACTATAATTGTCTTCCTGATGTTCCATGGCTCTGTGTGTGTGTGTGTGTGTGTGTCCATCAAATAGAAACTGAAAACAAAACTTCAAAATTGTGAAGGTCATTTTTATTTTACCATTAGAAGCTTCACTTCTTGACTGTAGGGGCAACATCTTCACTATTTACTTTTTGCCTTCTACTAGAGGCAGTGGAAACACTAAGTGCTCTTGAAAGATACATCACAGGTAAAAAAAAATTAAGAAGAAAAACATTTTCCACACTTGATAAGAATATTGGGAGATACTACTTGTGGAAGGCAGAATCCTGCTCCTTCCTTGAAAAGCTGTTCGCATTTTAATCCCTAGAGCCCTTGGCCATGTTATCTTTTATGATCAAAAATGTTGTAATATTCAAATCGGCCTAAAATAACCATGAGGGCTCTATAAGAGGGAACTAGGAGAGTCAGTCAGACAAGGTGTGAGAAAGGATGTTGGTGGTTTTAAAAACAGAAGGAGGAAACATGAATTAAAGAATGCATATGGCCTCTAGAAACTGGGGAAAATGAAGACGTTGATTCATCGAAAGGCTCCAGAAAAAACACAGCCCTGTCAACATCTCAATTTTAGCACTTCTCACTTCTAGAACTGAGATACAATTTATGTTGTATTAAGTGAGCATATTTGTGGTAATTTGTTACAGCAGCAAGAAGACTCTCATCGCCAAATCTATCCCCAAATAGAAGAGCACTCTGTCATGCCTACTATGACATCTTCCCAATAGACTTCTCACCATGGGGCTCAGAGTCTCGATTGCAAAGGTGGTGAGGTAAATGTGATCTTCTCATGTAAAAAGTAACATACAAATATAAACACCCCCGACTCAGGACTTTATAACGGAATTTTAATATGATATTAAGTAAATACAATCAAGAAGTCACACGTGCATAATGTTTAAACAATTTGATGAACCACTAATTTTGATACACCGTACAGTTAAATGCAGATTACACACAAATATAAATGTCAAGTACTTTTGCTCTATTTTCTATGGGAATAAGTGCACATACACCATTATCAAAAGTATACTTGATAATGAGCTCTCAGATTTGAATCAGCAGGATATCGGACCTTTTAGAAGTCAACCTTCAACAAACATTTTATTCCTCTCCAGAAGGCATCACACATCTGCTACAATTAAATTAAGGCCAATTGATACAGATATTTGTACTCTAGAACTGCTGGGGTTATGTGTTTTCCTAGTGTAGCTTCTACTCACTTCACCCCCAATCCCTGAGATGTCACCTCTAGCAAAAGTACAAAATCTTCAAAGTATAAATGTGATCAGTGGAACCACATTATATACTTCTGTGTTTTTTTGGAAGCATGGGGTCTGCTCATTTTTCCCCTTCCTGCCAGAAAACAAATCTTCATAGACAACAACTGTGATAGATAGAAACCTGAGGCAGGGAGAAGGATCCCTGGCACACTGGTTTTACAGACAGCTTGACTCATTCCCAGAGTAAATGCAGCTGTGGTACCCCATTATAATTCCCAGCCCTCTGTTCGAGGCTAGTGTTGAAAGTCTTGATATCATCTTGAATCTTCCCCCTCAGGTATTACCCGCTGATCCTCTTTTGAATCACATACTGATTACTATTGGGGCAGTTTGAAACCCTGAAAGCACTGTATCACAAGTTATCTATTCTTGTTCAGTCTTGATTTCTACAACTTAACAAAGCTATCTTTTAATTGCAGAATATTGTCACTATGTTTCTGTCGTTCTATTTTATTCCAGTTCAAAATTGTGAGAAGTACTTAAGTACAGACATTGTTCTTTCAGCTCATTCTGCCCCCTGATTTCTTCATCTCTCCTTCCACACACACACCTAACTTCCTCTCTCTTCCATTCCTTTCTTCTCTCCTGTCTGTCCCCCATAGCGTGTTACATCACTGCGGTCACCCTCCTTCTTGTTCTTCCTCATAATACAGCCCTGCATAACTGAAGCCCTTTCTCCTGTGTTCCTGGGCTTGCGAGGGTTCCTAGAGAAGTACACTCAATTTTTATGTGGATTCTGGCATAAATCCCTGTTTCCTGAATTCACCTGAGCTCACCCCATCCCCCAATCATAGCCTTCTGTCACTTTTGGGAGGTTACCCAGTCTGTTTTGCAAAAATAACAGAAACTATCAGGCAAAAAAATCATCCTCCCCTAAGAACTTTACCACCAAACTACAAATTCTGCTGTAGACACCCACTGTCATCCGTATCCCCACACTCATGTCAGTCATTTTCTAAACAAACTTGCAGCTTAGCCTGCTTAGAAAAATTGTCCCATCAGATATTCTTCCTTGTTATCTTCCTAGTATCTTGGAGTTTTTCCATCTTTACTGTTTTGAACACTCTTCTTATCCTCCATTTTAGTCTACAATAAGGATTCTGTCTTATGTTTCTTTGCATGTCTGTTAATTTACCTTTTGTAATATTTATTCAATAATATGGAATTATCTGTCTCTAAAAACACATCAATAAATGTGGCACTAAGGCACATGATTACTTTTCTGTTTCCCCTGAAGTTTCTGAGTACTCACAGAGAGCACGCCTCACACCATGTATCTCTGTGTTCCTGCTGCTTTGGTTATATGATGTGTTGAGTACACTATTAATTCATATACGAATTTTAACTCTTCAGGAAATTCCTACCTCCCTCAAAATAACTTTTCTTTTCCTCTTTTTTTGTAGCAAGGCTTTTACAGACCTTTATATTTTTAGGGGAAATAAAGAAACTTCCAATTTTAGTGGTCCTTGGAAGTGTTTGGGTCTTTACTGCAGTCACCATATGGGAGGGATTTCCTTAAGTTAAAAAAGAAGACAAATGCGATAATACATTGCAAACATATATCAAGTTATCACACTGTACCCCATAAATAGGTACAATAAAAATAATTCAGAAAAACAAGCACAAGTAAAAGCAAACCAAGATATAATTGATCAGACCAGTCACCTAGAAATTTCACTTAAACGTGTTTGAACATATTTATATGTTTAAAGAGAGTCAATCAAAAGTGGATTTAGTTTGACATGAAAGTACAAAAGAAGAGAGAATGCAAGTAAACAAGAGTGAGCAGGAATCTCTGGTGTACTCTTTCTTGTAAGGACTGCAATCTTTTTAAACCAGAGTGCTGCCCTTTTGAACACATTTAATCTTAATCATCTCCACAGAGACTCTATCTCCTAATAAAAGTCGAGTTGGGCAGGTAAGGCTTTAACATACGAATCGGGGGGTTCGTATGCATTCAGTCTTTAACATCATTTTTGGTGAACTTCCTGTTTATGTATTTTATCTAATTTCCAATTCCCTTGTGATTTGGTAGAAACTCTTTATATGTCTCAGTTTGACTTCTATTATTGGATTGACACACCGCATATATCTTCTTCCAGCCTGTGACTTGCCTTTTTACTCTTTAAAAATATGTTTATATAAGCAGAAATTCTTAATTTTAAGGAAGCAATTAATCAATTACTTTTTCTTCTTGATTCGTATTTTCATAATGGCTTTCATGAAACCATTTTGTACTCAAAAATTGTTATGAAATTCTTTTATAGTATCTCCTAGAAGCACTATTGTTTTCACTTTGATTCAGGATTGTGATACGTTTAGAGTTAATGTCTTGTGTGATAGGAATTCGGGGTGAGATTTCATCTTTTCTCCATCTGTAAACTCGCTTGATGCCACGCCATTTATTGGAAAGAATATGCTTTCACTGCTGTACCTCAGCGTAAACTTGGTTTAAATAATGTGATCATTCAAGTGTGGATCTGATTCTTCATTCTCCATTCCGTTCAATCGGTCTGCTGATCTCTGAGCCAATTTGTAAATGTAAATTGGAAGCTGTACAGTCAGTCTTTATATCTGCTTATGTGAGATCTTCAACTTTATTTCTTTTCAAGCTAGTCTTGACTCCATTTAGTCATTTATATGTTCGGATAATTTATAAGCTAGCTTGTCGATTTTCACAAATGAAATCCAGTTGATATTGGGATTGCACCGAATCTATACATCCATTTGGGGATAATTTATGTCTTAGCACTAGCAAGTCTTCCAGTCCAAGGACATTGCATGTCCTATCCTTTCTCTGTGTCTTGCTTTATCATTTGTGCAGCTTGAAGTTTTGCAAGTGCCTCATAGGGGGAAAGTGCATATGAGATGCAGAAATCACTTCTCAACACTCTCTTCCTTTCAAACATCTTGTACCCTAATACGCTGACTTTTCAGTTGCCCTGTGCTCCAATTACTCTCTTCCCAGAATACAGTAGTAAGATGTGGCAAGCTCTCTGATCTGGCTTCTTTTTAGTACTCTCCATGTCTAAACTAGGAGGCTTTAATTTTCTCTATTTTATTGCATTCTATCTTAAAGAGGAAGTTCTAATATTTAATTTTTAAGGGTTTTTTTTTTTCTATCATGGTCTCCTTGACCTTCATTATTCCCTTGCATCAGTCCTCAACATAGCTTTGCTAACACCAATAATAGAATATCGGCCTTGTAATAAATATCTTTAAAAATGCAAGAAAGGATGAGCTATGATGAAATGTAAAAGCAAGCTAGGAAGCACTAGAGATGCATGCAAAAGCACTGGCATCAAAACCAAAGTTGATGAGAGGTGTTTTGGGCAAGAATTGACAAATATCAGGAAAGAAATAGAGTCATTTCCTTCCGGACTAGGGTTTTTCAGAAGTAATTAAATATCATGCAGTTGTAAGACAAGGATTTGAGCAATTAGATACAATTGCTTCAATCAAATCCTATCTAGAGTAAAGCCAGATGAATTAATTGCTCCTGTATACATAGTGGTCTGATCTATAATTGTCCATACCCTGTATCTTCTAAATTACTGACTTAGTTATGTGCTCATTATAATATATAGTTTCCTTTAATTCTATCTCCTTAGTAGCCAAGAATTTGATGCTAAACTTAATTAAATGACGGTTTGTTTTTTCAGAAAACTTGCTTGATCCATTTCTAGTGCTTTGGGTGGTGTTTGGTATCCATTTCGCTCCGGGTCTCTAAAAGTCAAAGATCATTTCTCACAGGATCTGAGAACTACTTATGGAGCCAGGGGTAATAAACATGTGCCAGAAAATCATTATTGGGCTGCAGGTGTAGCTCAGGGATAGAGAGCTTGCTTAGCATATGTGAGGCCCTGGTTTGAGACTTAGCAGCACACACATGCGCGCGCGCACACACACACACACACACACACACAAAACTCTTCATCATTGGGTAATTCTTATGTGACATACTTTGCAATCATTACTTCAATCAATCACCATAAATTAGATAAGCTTAATTTAGTATTATCTCCATTTGACAGTTTGAAGAAACTCAGGTTCCATGAGGTAAATAGCTACCCCCAACTGATAAAATACATAGAGCTAGAGTTTGTAAAAGCTCTGTCTTATTTTAGAATTTTCCAGTGTCTAAAATTTGATTGATTTCTTGCCAGTTATGTCTTTTATTAACATTTAGATTAAGGACCCTTCATATCTTACCTAACAAAGGTAATGGAGGGGACTTTGCTCTTTTATATGAAATTACTTTCTTCTGGAATCACTTTATGGACAGATTATCTTAAAGCGAGTTGGTTTGAATGTTTAAAAAGTACACGTATTCTAAAATAGTTTCTGGAATTTGATGGTATAGAGCTGTCAGTAATTAAGTATTCTTAATTTTTATTTGTGTTCTGTCTGAATAACAACCATCAGGTTTATTCACAGAAACCACTGAATCTTCTGTTGTCATAAATTTACTTAGAAGAAAATAAAAATGCAAGAGCGTGTTATTTTACAAAGAATGGATTATATTAACATAATGGGCTATTCTTCTCTATTGAAAATTGGCAGATACAGTCCATATAGATTCAACATTCCGAATAATCTTCTGTGTGACAGTATAAATCATACAAATTCTATCTGCCTCAGCTTTACCAACAAAAAATTTAGAGGATTGGTGTAAATTTTCTCTGTTGTCCTTTACAGATAAAAAAAAAAAACGTGTTGTGTTATTTAGATTTGTATATATTGACGCATTGTGCAAATAGCATTGCCCGATAGGTATGTACATTTTTTCCCATGGTAGACAATTTTAAAATCAATGCAATCCAAATACGAGATTTAATTCCTCATCATCTATAGAAATGCTGCATCAATAAGAGCTCAACTACAGCAGAGGAGGACATTAAGTCTCCAAAATGTAGGAATTAGCTAATGTTTATGGACTACCTGAGTATAGCTTTATATCATAGAACATAGATAAGACTTGCTCCAGAGACCTTATGACCTAAATGCTTAATACGAGACACTCCTAACCCAGCCAAAAAATTTCACATCTCTTATAATCAAAGCTAAGAAACATTAGATGTTTTAATAGCCTTACGAATTTAATAGCCTTAGGAATGTCTATAATTACCCATGTTAGCAGCCAAGATGCCTCTCAGCCAGAGGCACTCAGCCTTTAATAGCCAGCAAGCCACTTTGAATAGGGTTGAAAACACTTTTAAACCTTTTGGGATTATTAGGGATAATTAGAAGTGGTTGAAAGTGCATAATATCATTTATCAAAGTACTAAAAGCTGTGCCATAAGAAATATATCTCAACACTAGCAAACGCAATTTGAATACTTTTTTGGTTAAGATATAAGTGAATAAAATAACCTAAATAAATATATTTAGATTTTATTTTATATAATTTATATTAAATATGACCTAAAGATAAAGTATGCATGTACATACATACATAGATATATAGAAATATATTAAATATAAATCTATGCACATATAAGCAAAAATGAAAATTCAGATAATATATACAGTCCACCAAAAATGTATACCTTGGGAGAAGAAAAACTTGTATAAATATTTTAATACTAAATTTATTGAGACATCATGAGATTTACAAGTTACCTTTGGCCTCTACAATTACAAGAGATGTGCAAAGTGGTGGCCATTAGCTTGCAGACCTTTATTTGTATGATGAACTGCTGATGTGTGTATACACTTTTTTGGTGGACTGTGTGTGTGCGTGTGTGCGTGTGTGTGTGTGTGTGTAAATGTATATTTCACAAAGTTATGACCTCAAAGGGTCACTGTCCTCTCTATGCCTCATAACACGCAGTCATTGTTATGCAGTATATAGCTGGCTAGATATAAATTTTTCCTGTGTAGCATCCAGTTGATGAGCTAAAACACTACGAAAATTAAAGTCTCTACAAATGTACCAGCAATTATTGCAGCATATTTTTGAAGGTGAGAGCCACTATTTCACTTTGACCTAGACTCCCAAGGAAAGCCTTTCCTGCATTGAATCACTATCATTATTTGTGATCACTGTAGGGCTTCTCATTGTTTTAATTAGGGGGAAATTGCTATGTGTGGAACACTACTGGAAAACACAGGTTTAAATTGTCTGACATAACCTACCATTCCGAGACGAACAAACAAGTGTGACTTCAGTATAGTCACCATTTGCCTGTGGTTAGAATGTGCAGAAGTTGTCAAGAGGATTCTTAGACTGTCTACAACAACATTAAGCATGCATAGACATGCTAAAGGAAATTACTTGAGTAGCAAATAATTTAAAACTGATATTAAAGATCACTTGCATGGCAATCGTCAGCTCCAAAATTAGTCGACCTAAACAGGGTTAACTTCCTATTACCGTATCATCAATAAAATGTTTGTTTGGTCCCCTTCCTCATGTGTTTTCTGAAACTGAAATAAACATCTGGATGGAGATAAATTCCATATAAATTAATTGAGCAGCTAGGCAGCTATCTCAACACACAAAAAGGATATACTGTTTTAATTTCTAATAAAACATGTACTGTTTGAAATTCAAATTTTGTCTACTCAAATACATGATAAGACCCATTAATTATTAAACCTTAGCATGCTAGTATCCTTCTGTGACCTTCACAGGCTTAAGTAACTATTTTGCTTTCATTATTTCTAAAATTCAGTGTTCCTACACGCCAGGTGCCTATATCACAAACTGGCCTATTCTTTATCAGAAATTCACAAGCCAATTATAAATGGACATTCGAATTTACATAAATTGAGCATTTTAAAGAACACTGAAAATGGCCTTCTGCTCCTCCTCACAGCCAAACTTCTAAAAATGATTCACTACTGTCTTACCGTCCCAAATCTCACCAAAGATTTTGACGGTTTCACATGCAAATATTTAGAAGGACAAAATACCTTCTAAAATATGGTTACCACCTTAAAATCATGTGTTTGATCTCAACGTTGCCCTACTACTTGTCAGAGATCTACAGCTATAAGAGATAGAAAGTGACCTGATGACAGAAATAAAAAATAAGACTATGTGGAGCAGATGACTGATAACCTGGGTTTTGGCATGTTGGTCATCACGGCATGCCTGCAAATATAGGAGAGTGAGAAAGTGTCTAAAAGAACTTCCCTCCTACAAAGTCCCCTGCCAACATTCTTATCAGCCAATAACTGTGTGCTTACACATTCCTAAGGGATATGAAGGAAGAGACCATGCGACGCTTATCAATAAGTCCAATGTAACAGATGTTGTCTAAAATTATAGATAAGCTAAAAATATTTACAGTGCCCCTATGGCATCTATAGTATCTCTGTGTGCTTTAAAAATATTTGGATATATGCATTTATGCAGGTGAATTTATACACACATATATTCATTTCTAATTCTTGGAATTAAAAATTCAAAAGGCTTACCTAAAATGTTTCCTGTTGGAAGTAACGGCTTCAGAGAGGCAGTATCTGGTTATTAAGCATTGTGTCCTAGGGAAACGGCTCTATTGAAGAAAGGAACCAAATGTAGTGAAGCATATGTGAGTTCCACAAAGAATCAAGGCAACACTTGTCTCAGCAAATATTATTTTTCTTTGCCTAAAGCCAGAGTGGTCAATAATCCTTTTGCAAATGAAAAACACTGTACTCAGGATATGCAGAGTTATAAGGGTCAAGGATTTTAGGTTCCTAATATTAACATCACTATGTTTATATTTTCATATATTATAATAGCAAATAGAGAAAAAGTAATCTAGGGAAGGGGATCAAGAGATGGGGGGAAGGGAAGGGAATGGGATTTAAAAAAAAGAATTGAGATGTGTTATGTACATGTACTAACTCACCACAATAAATGTAATAATTATATACTGCAAACATGTACTAATAAAGGACTTAAAAAACTTGATGCAACATGTATGAAATGACGTTTATTCTAAATGACTATCCTCATCCAAATAAAGCAATCCAAAATACAAAATAGAATAAAGTAAAATAAATGAGTTAGAAACACAAAATCTAATCTATTCAGAATAAAAAAAAATGCTGTTATAATTTCTAATATGGAGCATTTTTTAGATTGTCGTGTAACCCTAAAGACAAAACTTTTCTCAGTGGTGCAAATAATCTGGATGGTGCATTGGATGGTGTGAGGTGTCAGTCAGATGCACTTCAGGACTAAGGCAATCAATTCTCCTGCTTCTGAGAGTGTTATCTGATGGCAGTTTACAGCAGAGAATTTCCCCAGGGATTGTCTTTAGCCAAAGGGAAAAGTCTCACCTCACTAAGGTTACAGCCGAGCATCCAATGACTGATCTATGCAGGGATAAAAGATCTAGCTTGCTTGCATCCTCTAGGACAGCACTGAGGAGACTTCATAGCTTCAGAGTTCCCTAAGTGTTAGCAGGCTGCTCTTGTGACTGCATTACACTTGAACGTCTTTCCCTTCCCTTGCAGGCATGCTCACGCTACCTCAAGCATTGATACAGATTCCTAGTAAGCATCTTGCTCTCCAAACTCTGTTTCAGCATCTGCTTCAAGAGAACCTAACCAATACTGAATAATCTTTTGCCACACAAATTCATAAATTCTTATATTTATATATGAAGAAAAATATTGAAAACAATTAAATGGATTGTATAATGTATTTATATTCAGCAAAAAATACTGACTCCTATAAAAATATATAAGGGTAAGCTTATTTAATGTAGTCAAAGTATGTATATAGACCGATATTTAAAGGATGAGCAGGTAATCACCACACAAAATGGATCTGAAACGCTGTCTCAGGTGCTAATTTGGAAGACTCTTTACAAAAATTCTACATTTCAAGCATTCCTTTGAAGGATCTGTTCCGTTAAATTAAAATAAGAAAGCAACCAAAATAGGTGGAGGTAACTCAGGAATGGAGTAAAATGGAGACTCCATACATGAAACAGGCAAAGAATCTACTGAAGATAAGGAGTGTCACAAGTTAAAGGCCAGCACAGAAAACTTAGTAAGACTTCATCTCAAAATAAAAAATAAAACGTGCTGGAGACTATAGCTCAGTAGTAGAGTGCTCCTGGTTTCAATTCCCAGTACTGAAAAACACAACAAACAAAAAAAAAAGTGTAAAAAGTAGAAAAAAAAATCACTGGATGACAGCTATACACAAAGCACATGAAAGGGAGTGTAAATCGGATTCTCAGCCCTGGCTCTGGGAATATTGCAGACCAAATATCTGTTTGTTGTGAGGGACTGGTCGCGCACTGCGGGATGTTTAGCGGGAACCCGGGCTTCCACTCTTCAGAGGCTGGAAGCATCACCTCCAAGTTGTGAAAACCAAAGATACTATTTCTAGAAACTGCCAAATATGCCCTGGGGAGCAAAATCTCCCCCTCTCCACTTAGAATCACTGTTCTAGGTGAAACGTGTATAAGTCATGTCACCAATCCTTCCATTTGTTAGGAAGAGAGACACTAAATCTTATAGTTGTCAATATTTTTGTTTATATAAAGTGTTTGATGCAAGTTAAATTTTGAAAAAATAAGGAATTCAGCATTAGTAATGATTTTGATCTAATACTTTAATATAATTTTTGTATTTGGCTTTTAAATTGGATATATAATTTTGACTTTTATAATGAACTCATCTTTCACATAAATATTTTTGAAAATTGATTTCTTCACTTTTAAAATTTAGTTTGGTAGCAATATTTTACATTTTGTATGTTATAAAAACAATTGTATTTAAATTTTAGTCTTTTGTTTAATTTTTGTCAAAAGCACAAATAATGTGAATGTAGTGCTTATAACCCATAAATAATTTTGTCAAAAAGATAGAAAGAAAAATAAATTTATGGATTTATAGAATACTATGATTCTTTTTATTAAACAATATATTCCTGTGTAAAAAGGCGAAGTGTGATAAATATCAAATTTATGTTGGTAGCTGCTTCTGAAGTTTGAGGGATGGAGATGATAGTAGGAAATGCCCACAAAGAATCATAAAGTTAACTGTAATTCTTTATTTTTCAAATGGTTTATGGATGCATGAATGGTCACATTATCACTAATCCTGAAAATTTAAAAACTGCATTTAATATAAATTAAGCAACTTAATATATACTTAACAACATATGTCAACTACATTATAGCTAGTAAATATTTATAAAATCCTTATTTTTAACTTTAGTTTCAATATTATAATTAATAAGTATTGATTGAGAGTTAACTCTAAATATACAGTTTCATTTATAGTTTATATTTAATTTTTATAAATACCATTCATATATGTTTCATATTTAATAAAAATTTGAAAGTCAAATGGTACAAAATAAATACCAATGAACTAAAACAGAAATTTTCTATAAAATGAATGCCCAATTAATAAACAGACAAACATATTCCATTAGTTTGAGCAACTAATAAAATATAAGGAAACAAATCCATTTGCTCTTGATACTAGAAACATTTTTTTCAAATCATGACAATTCATCCTAGGAGAAAGAAATGAGATCTTTTATTTCCCATACAGGAAACCCAGAAAAATTTTACACTGATCATATATATATATATATATATTCCCTTGCCAATGTAGAAGGAAAACTATAGTTGCTAAAATTGGGAAATGGAACCTGAAAAAAGAGATTTATAAAAAAAACAAAACAAAACAGTGGCTTAATACCATTATCAAATTAGGAATTGAGAGACACTGTCAATTTTGATAGAGTAGAATAAGAAAATATGTACAATTCATAAGGTGGACCTCAAAATTCGAGAAAGGAAGTTTTAATGTTTGGGCTAAGAAATGTCCTCTTGGGGTTCGGGATTTAGCTCAGTGGTTAGAGTGCTTGCCTAGCAAGTGCAAGGCCCCGAGTTTGAGCCCCAGTACACACACGAAAAAAGAAAGAAACAAAGAAATGTCCTCTTTTAGATAGTGAAATAATTCCAGAATAAAAGTAGAAGCATATTCTCCAAATATGGTGGTTACTAAGAGAAAAGAAGGAACATTTAAAATAGTTTAACTTAGGAGAGCAAAAGTGAAAAACAGAAAGTTAAAAGCAGAGGATTCTATTTTGACTAATTTGCTAGGGAGCACTTACATTATTCAAATTTAAAAACCTAACAAAACAACCTGCCTCTAACCTGATTTCTGCTAAATTCCATTGCTCCTTCCCATTTCCCATACTTCACTTTTGAACATCTTTAAAGGAACTATCTGCTTTCACTTATTCAGTGACTAGCTCTCCAAACTCAAGGAACTGTTCTCACAGGAGTGGAGCAAGATGGTAGTACAGGATCTTCCAGAAAACATGCCTAATGGAAACATGAATTTGAACAACTACCTACACATCCTGTAAGTGTCCTATCACTCGTGTTTCTTTTCATTATACACGTTGCCCACAGGTGTCTCTCTTTTATGTACTCCTTATACTCCATTCACAAATGGATATCTGTACCCTGATATTTCTTCTGATAGACGGGTTCATGTTTTCAATTCACTTAACACACCTAAACAAGCTAATTATTCTTTTTAAAAAGGCTTAATTTTCTCCATTTACATTTTACCTTTATTTAAGGCAGTCTTATCCTCTGAGTAATCAAACCTAAAATATTTATCATGTCTTTCATTTTTGTTCACACTACACATTTAATGGTCCCTAAGTCGACTCACTTACAACTCAAAGATGGTTAGTTTTCCTAATTTGGAAACATTTTCTGTCTTAAACTAGTGAGAGAAAATTTAAGATGAGTACTGAAATAGTACCACCGGATTGATCCAAATGGGAATTTGCATTGTCTTTAATCAGAATAATATCAGTGAAATTGAACAAAGTTAGCAAGCTTAGGAAAGCAAAAACAAAACCATTTTACTAGCTAATAAGGATCTAGCAAAAGTTGTTGGACTAAACAAAGAAGATAACAGATAATTCTAAGATTGCTGAGAAAGTAGGAAGTTACAGTACAAAAGCAGTATCGGTGAATCTACAATTATGTTCTATAAATAATTTTCTGTCAACTTTTATTGTATTCCATTGCCTCTAACCTGATTAGCTATTTCACAATGTGTGGCTTTGCTGATGAGAAGGTCAGCAACGTGATACAACTGAGTTAGGTAAATATGTTATCACTCTTAGAAAATTTAATCAAACTACATGTTGTACAAGGTAGTGAACTGCTTATAAGTGGCAAATATTTGACATTCAATAAATATCTAAAGGATATATTGATATCATCTAGATGAAACAGTAGAAGTACTAGTTTGGTATTCTACAGAAGCTTTTATTTAGCCTGTTGAATGCTATTGAGTTATTGTTTCTTGGGGCTGTTTCCTGCCTCCAACTTTTACTGGGTAAAGGCCACAGGCTATTTTTCTTTTCCTCAAGTTCTTTCTTGTATGTCAGCATGATGCAGTATTTTAGCATATTTGCCTCCTTCAATCTTCTGGCCAAAACTGTAAGCCAGAATCAATGATGGAAGCATGGATAAAAGAAAGAACATTAAATTCATTTGGGATTCTTTATTTGAGTGGTGGACCAGATTCAATGACTGCAGTACAGTGTTGTGAAATTGTCACAGAGATTTGCAGAGTTTGAAAGGATGGCTTATCACCTTTTAAAATTTGGCCACTAAGCCAAAAGCAAACAAACAAACAAATATCTACTATACTTCTGCTCCTGAGGTTGCCATTTAAGAAGGGAGTCCTAGTCAAATTGCTTTTTTTCCAGAGATGTGTCAACTAATATGCTGTGTTCCTATTACATACTCACTTTTAACATGGCAAATCTTTGGTATTTTTGTTAAAGCTTAATCTGCTTAAGAATTGGAATAAAGCATTACTCAATATTTTTCAAAGTACATTCCAAATATCAGTGTGTATATCAAACACCCCTTTATACTTGAATCAAAGCCACTATAACGATTTAATGGTTTTTGCATTTTCCAGAGATGTCTAATAGCTTTAAATGTTTAATACTTTATATATACTCAGAAAACGTAACTTTATAGTTAAGTGATGAAGACCAAGAAGTAGAATAATTGAAGATCCTTTATGTACTTTGTTTCATTTAGTCACAATTTCTCCTTAAAATTTAATACTGAAGATTCTCTATTTTTATGTTCAAAATTCAAAACTCACAAAAATGCAACACTTGGTCCTTTCCTCGAGAAGCAAAGCCATAAATATAGTACAAGCTAGACACAGCTGCTGTTATGCCTCCCCAATATTCTCTTTTCTTTTTTTTTAAATTTTTTTTATTATTTTTACCAAGAACATGTATTGGTACATTGTATACATAATGATCATAATCAACATGGTTATTTTGTACCTGTACATGATACATCTTGGTTTTCACCCCTCTTTCCCCCTTCCCCTCCCCTCCCTTCCATTCACCCATCCCTCCCTATTTGCAACAATATTCTCTTTTCAAACACACTGCAACCGAAAGATTAATTTTCTTTGCCTCAAAAGTAAATAACAGGGACAGAATGGTGATTTCCTACATAAACCAGATGTTTATTTAAAAAAAATAAACAAGTCACAGGACAGCAGTTATGTTCTATAGCTTGCGGAATGAGTTTTCGTTAGGATGATAAATACAACCACTGACTCCACCAGTTGGTAGTCAGCCACGACAACTGGGGGCAGCCCTGATTACAGTAACGGAGAGACTCACGCGAACTGTAGCACGAAATTCGTTGACCCGCAGAGCGGCAGTAACGCTCACTGTCTTCCTTCCTGTCACAGGCGGGCAGCCATGTGA
>PVJO010010175.1:0-65658 GCA_004026905.1 Hystrix cristata
GTGTTGGGTATTCTGTCCCAACAACGAGAGAAAAGTAACTAAAACACTGAATAATGTAAAATTGTTAATGTTCCCCTAGTTAATGCACAGATTTAATACAACCCCTATCACATTACTAGCAAATCTTCTTTTGCAGGATCTAAGGTACTCATTCAGAAATTCACTTAAAAAAGGAGAGGGCCATGTAGCCAAGCCATTCTTAAAGAAAAAGAAAGCCGGAATAATTCCACTACTAGATGTCAGAACTGCTCTAAAACTGTGGCGATTCAGGCAGTGGCATTGGTGCAGAGCCAGGCACGCTGCTCAGCACAACAGAGTAGACCAGAAAAGAAAGCACTTGCCCGCAAATCACCTGACTGACAGCAGCAGGGTGAGCAGTGGGAAAGGCGTGAGCTTTCAGTGCATGAGGTCAGCCAGTTAGATAACACTTTGGAGCAGAAATTTCTTGATCCCTTCCACATGCTGTACATGAAATAATTTATACCTTAAATGGGAAAGATAAAATAATAAAATCTTGGAGGAAAGCAAAGTAACGTCATCATTACCTTGGAGCAGGCAAGGGTTTCTCAAACAGAACACAGAAAATAAGAACCATAAAAGGAAAAAAATTACAATTTTGGTGTCAAAGGCACTGTTTTCAAGAGAATGATAGAACAGAAAAAAATATATGAAAAAAGCTTCATCCACAGTAATCATAAATCAATGTTTAAAAGATTGAAAGCCAACTTTTAAAAATAGGTAAATTTTTTAAACATAAAAATGGTGAAAGAGTCAAACACTCACTTTACGAAAGGTGATATTCAAAAGGCCAATTGTTGTTTACTTGTAGTAAGAGTATGTATGTAATTGAAATTTTCTACTACTGACATCCTAAAATAGTTTGTCTATGAAGCATCAGTATTATGTACAGTTCCATTAGAATACAATGTCCTTTAAATATTGCTGTTTTAGGCTCATGATGTTTTGATGCAGTAGACAAATAAACATGCAGAACCTAAAGGCTGCAACAGCAGAACATGCCAGATGGTTCCACAGATACTTATAACCCTTAAAAAAACTGTCGCTGTTCCATTACTGTGAAATGTGAGCAAACAGATTTCTTCTACCACCTGCATTCCCTCTTTCCCCTCCATTCTCCTCCCCACCCCTCTCTCTCTTCTGAGCTGTGGATATCTCATCTTGGCCCACAGCACAACAGACTCACTCTCGCAGGTCACCAGTGTCATCCTTAGAGACATAGTGAAGGGGTGTGTAAGCGGCAGGGATAGATTAAGCAAGGAGGGCTCTCTGAGCTGCTGGAATTGCCAGGAGAGTCTTAGAAACTCCTTCGGGGTGCCTGGGCCCGAGTGAGCCAGGGCACTCTGCTGTGTGGCTGATATCAGGCTTGCCCCGTGGAACAGCCCTGTTCAGCTACCTGATTTGTATTTGGTGTGGTTGCAGAGGAGGGGTCCTTGTTCTCTGAACAGTTCCTCTCTAGAGATTGTAAATCCTGGGAGTGACTAACAGGCAGTGATAAAGCTGTCTTTTCAGGAATACGCTTACAGATTCAGTAAAGAAATTTACCTTCCTTCCTAGTTTAACCCTGTGAGCACCATGCTGAAGGTAGCAGACACCCGCTGCTCTCTCCCCAGAGGGCTCTTCAGTCAGAAGGGCCTGGAGTGTCCCAAGCAGCCATCCTCCCTTTGCCTTGCCTACCGCTCTGCACTTCCACACTAATTAAGAACTAACCACCCTAGCCAGGCGAGGTGGCACACACCTGTAGTCTCAGTGACTCTGGAGGCTGAGGCAAGAGGAACATAAGTTCAAGACCAGCCTGGGAAACACAGTGACAGCCTATCTCAACAAAACAAAAGGGCAGAGGGTGCAGCTTTGAAGCAGAGTACTTGCCTGGCATGTATGAGGCACTGGATTCAATCCCCAGCACAGCCAAAAAAGGAAAAGAAAAAGAAAAACTCTGTGACTGTAATTCAAGTATGTCAGTACGAGGAGAGCACAGTGCTCCTTCCAGCGAGAATGTGGTGGTAATCTCTGTCTTTTTACTTTTTAAATGCTTTTTGAATACTAATATAATGAAAATATATCTCTAAATACATATTTCATACAACTTCTTGTAACTGCTTTCTTCAGTGATTAAAATGTTATTTACTTTCCTCTTCATTAACAAAGACAGTGTATTTTAATTGTTTTTTGCCATACTACTTCAATAGATTTCATAAGTTACTCCAAATGCTAACTGCTAAGGCAATTTTATATTCATCTAAGGAGCTAATTAAGGTTATGATAGGTGATATAGGACTATTAGAAGACAGTGCTAGAAAACTCTAGATAAAGGCAAATAAAAGAAAACTAAAGGTAAAAACATTCTAATTTATCATTTGGCTCATAAATTTTTTTTCTATATCTAACTTTTTTCTGCTCTTTTACCTATTGTTTCTGTCAGCCAAAGAGCAAACAGGAAATAAGACTTTAATCTACAACCTCTAACCTAGTTCCAGTTCTTTTGTATAATACACACTTTTTATTAGTACCTGTTTGCAGTACTTAATGAATACATTCATCATGTGGAGTTCACACATACACATATCGTGTCTTAGTCCTTCTTACTCCCCCTCCTCTTCCCCGTCCCTAGATCCCCTTCTCTTTCATCTTTTTTTTGCTTTTTAAATTATTCTTAACATAGTTTTTTTATTCACTAGATTAGAAAATGTCGTTATTTAATACAAGATCTAAATTAATATACCATTAGCCATAATTTGGAATATTTTGATAATTCAGTAATTTATCAGTTTTTTCTAGTTTTAGACTATTATGTGTCATTAGTGTAAGGTGTCAGTATTTTAGTAGATTGGGACAAAATCAGTATGGTTTTCTTCCTCTGTCTGGTGGTAAAAGGAAAGTCAGAGTTGCAAGAGATTAGGCAGTGATGGTTTGTATTATTAACACACCTATTCCTGGAATCCTGTCTTTCTAAACCAAATCATTTGCCCTACAACATTTTGGAGCATCTTCATCCCTATTCATACAATCATTCTAGGACTTCCCCTCCCCCAATACCAAAATCTGTGGATGTCCAAGTCCCGGGTACGAAACAGCTTAGTACAGTGTTGCCTTGGTTCATGAACACTTTTATTTCTGAACGGTTTGGTTCATAAACAGAAGCATTTGGCAAAATTTCTTTTCTGTTTGTGAACTCTGCATGGGGTGAAAAACACAACTGTGCCCATCTTTTCCAGAATCATGAAACAAATTAAGTTGGTAAGCTGGGGTGCTACTGTATTTGCACAGAACCTGTCTATACATGTCCTTGCTTATACGTCACATCTCTAGATGACTCCTAACCTGATGCAATGCAAAAGCTACGTGAATCGTTGTGCGATACCGTTCAGGGAATAATGCCAGAAGAAAGTCTATATATGTTCAGTGCAGATGTGATTTTTTTAACAGAACATTTTCCGTTATGATTGGTTGAATCTAGAGGTGTGGAACCCACAGATAGAGAAAGCCAGCAGTATATGTGCCCACTGACTTGGAGGTGGAAGAAGGTCAGGGCAGAGGGAAGGGAAGTATACAGTGGTCACTGGGGTGCCCTGGATCTGGCCCTTTCTGTGCCTCACCCCTGTGGCCTCAGCATTCTGCCCTCTGTTCTCAGCCGAGGTAATGGGGTTCAGACAGGCTGTAACCAGGGGACTTAAAGCTAGGCCTCCAAGACTGAAATTCCTGCAGTTTGGTACTTTTCCAGGAGCTGAGCATCCAGTGGGAGAAAGCAAATAATATACGAAAAGACACATCTGAAAAGAAGGACCACTTACTGTTATGAGTTGCAAAATAGCAGTCACTAACCTAAAAGAGTCCAGAGAAATGTGTATCACTTCAGGATCGGTAGTCTGCAAAACTGCTTCTTTGTTGAAAAAAATCCTCCATGAGCTGAAGTTTAAAAGAGAAGGGAGAGTTTACAAAGAAAGGGAAATGTTCCAGGGAAAGATGATAGCTTCAAATGAGAAAGACACAGACCAGGAGAAATAAGGATCTGCAGAAATGAAAGATTCCAAGCCAGTGCACGTGTATGGAACAGAGACAGTTGTTTGATGTGCACCATGTCAGATTTATATAAGGATGACTCCTTCTGAAGTCAAGGAAGTACTGAGAACTCTGGACTTAGGAAGTACCATTAAGCTCCCAGCCAAAGTATAATTTGAAATAGACGCTGAAGATATGAACTATAAGGAAAATTCTCAGACCGAATATTGAAATGGAAAGACTCAAGACCCAGAGTGTGTTTGCTCTGTCGGAGGTATGAGGGCAGATTGTCTTTGAGAGCTTGGAATGGGTCTCAGATAGTACCCATCCGTAGGGGCAGTGGAGAGCCACTGAAACATTTCCATCCAAATGCTGGCCACACCAGGCTCTCCAGTGGCCTCTTTGTTGTAAATGCAATGAATAAATTATAATGGAATTAACTATCTTTCACATGATCTCTTGCGGCTTTTGACATTGAGTTCACCAGTGTCTCTTGACAACCCTCTTGCCTGGTGTATCAGTCAGTGTTTACTAGAGAAACACGTTTAATGCAAGATATACAAATATATAAGAATTTATAAGATTGGCTTACAGTGGCCGCCCACAGAGTCAGATGTGGAGGAGTGTGAAAGGTCTGTCTGCATGCTAGAGATCTGAATCTCTGCTCCAAACTTGCCAATGTGGGCCAGCTGAGGTCCCTGTTCTGAGCCCACCTGCACCATGACGGTCGGTGTCAAAGGCTTCTTCCCGCTCACGCTGAAGTAAAATTGGTATTTTTTTAAATACTGCTGGGACTGTTTTTAGAAATCTTTGTTTCTTCGGGGTTTGCCTCTCCTACTGTAGTGAAGACCATGGCGATCACGCTGTAGATTTCCTCTTAAAGGCATGACCCAAGACCTGCAGGCCAGCAGAGCAGACGCTTATCTCACTCTGCGGCAAGTGCTTTGAAAAAGGAGACGGTTCTTAATGCTGGCTCCTGACATCGTGGGTTCAGTGTAACCTTCACTGCTGTGAGGCCGTAGCCAAGGATTTTTGTTCATAATTGCTACTGCTGCTTGAGAAAAACAATGATCAGTTACTCTTACATCTTTGTACACATGTACATAAGTATATGCATATATAAACACATCTGCACATACATATCCACACAGATGTGCATAAATACATGCTGTGCACATCTGTGTGCATATATACACAGGCATACATAAATGTACATGTATAACTTTTAGGACTAGGGACCATCTTTGCTTTGTTTGGCTTCATTTTCCCTGTCTGGTTCTGTCCCAGGAGCAGAGTGCTCTGTGATTTTCTGTGCCATCTCTCCTCTCAAAGACCTGTGTCCTCTTTTCATCTGCGCTCCTGGGCAGCAGGCACAGCACCCTCAGTGCCGAGTGGTGGCCATGGCTGGCAGGCTGGGGTGTTCCCGCCACAGCCTTTGCCTGCAGGCTTCATTTAAATCCAACTCATGTTACCCCGCTGTGGCTCAGGCACTGCTAAAATTGAGAGATACATTCAATATTAAGCAAGAACAAATGAAATCTGTCTTCTGAAGAAAAGCAAGAACAGCCTCCTGTGGCATTTCTTTAAATGGACTAATATGTTGATCTTGGAGAAATTGGGAGCCATCTTTCATATTTTCATTATTAAGCCAGGTGCAATGAAAACCAAATCTCACCTCTAAACACTACCTCTGGGAATCTCTCTGTGTTGTTTCTGTTTTAAAGTAACCTACACGAATTCGTCTATAGTTAAGGCATACTGTCAAAAATATAAAATTTCAGCTCTCTTTTCGGCTTCAGACACCATTTAGTTGCTGCCTTTTTGCAAAGCTCATACAAAGATCATTTTATACTGTTAAATGACTATGAATATCTAATTTTCTGAGAAATAGTTGCTGTGGATCTACCTTCACAAATTAAACCACAGTCTAAATCTGGCAATAAATAACCAATTATCAGAGTCTGTAGCAGATGCCTAAGTGCTTATTCATTTAAATGTCTATTTTAAGTGAAAGTTATCAGTAATAAGATAAAATTTAGGTATTAAATGGTAGTTTTTGCCATACTAGATCATTCTTGATGATCTAGGGTACTGTTCTGTGTTGAGAGCGTTCACACAGTATCTGTTTATAAATAAGCCAATCCTTTTAAAAGAACAGAACAATACATTTCTTTTTCCTCCTTTTTTCATTTGTTTTTGGAAATTTTTGTTTTGTTTTTTGTTTTTGGAAGGGTCACAAACTCTGACCATGTTACTCATTACTATTTCTGAGTTCAAGGGGGAAGTTCTTGGAGCTGGGTTCAGCCTTGCTTTACTCTTATTCCCTAGGCAAAATTCAGACTGCTAGAGGAAGGTGTATGTTTATTCTTTTTCTTTCAAAAAGGATTGGGCTGAAGTGGGAGGATGGAGAAGGTCTTGTGACACGCACCTGTGGTGGGCTGCAATATGAAAGAAACCCCTGTAGGTTTGGGGACAGTGTGAGGCTTTCTCTGGAAGGTTGGGTCACCCACACCCACACCCAGGTGCCCCTTGTGTTAGCTCAGGACAGAGAATAGGAGGTTCTGGTTCAAGTGGCATGAAACGGATCTGGAATAGGATTTAGTGTCTTTTACTGTGTCTTAAAATCTTGTTGAGTACGTGTAAAATCTGCACGTTTGCGAGTTAGGTCCATGTGCCAGACACCTAGAGCATAAAGCAGTTCAACAGAGTCTAGGAGTTCACCCACCCAGACGGAAGTCCCTCAAAACAGCAGCTCCTGCCATCCGCACACACGCCTTTCCATCCATTGTTCCTCCATCTTGTCTTCTGTCCCTTGTTTATTCCTCCTGCTACCAGGGCACTGGCTCTCATCTTGTTTCAAGGGACAGCTCCATTACATTTAGTATGGGTAGCACACATGCACGCGTATGCACACACACACACACGCATGCTCACACGCACACAGGCAGAGCACCTGCAGGTGTCTGTGGTCCCAGCACCCCTTGCAGGGCAAGGGGCCATCTGCCTGAAGCTCAGGCCTTTTATGGAGTAGCTGCCCCTCCATCTGCAAAGAGGGCCTGAGAGTCTCTGCCCAGTGGAGGGTGCCTTCCATCTGGAGCTCAGGCTGTGTGCTTGGGGCAGGTTGCCTTCCAAGCTCATAGCACAGTTCTGTTACCTTGGACGCAACGAGGGGTTTGTCTTTCTTCACCTTTGCCGCCTGCTGTGGCAAACACTCTAGAACAGCAATGGCAAACCTTTTAGAGCTTTCAGTGATAACAAATAACCAGCTGTGGCACACATGCCATAGGTTCACCACCACTGCTCTAAAGATGAATGATACCGTCCCATTGAAAAGTTCACTGTCAAATCATCAAGCATGTACATCTGCACGATTACCTGTGGAGACCTGCAGGTGAAATGAGAACAGCAAGTATGAGTAGCCTGCCTCCAAACACTGCTCAAGACTTCTCTCTGCCTTTCTTTCTTAGTCATAGAAACTGATGTGTTCACAGCAACTGAATTGTGCATGACACTTTGGAATACACACACAGTTCTGAGAGCTATAAAATACCAATTAAGCCTTTGCACTGAAATTAAGCATTTGCTGCTGAGAAAACAGCAACAAAGTGCAACAAAGTAATGTCAGAACCACAGAAACCATTTTCTGATAGGTTCCCTGGCATCCTGATACAAAACTGAAGGGTCCTTAAAAGATATCTAAACATTTGCATGACTACCTGCCACACACATACACACATACACACACACAGACACACAGAGAGCTGTTTTTAAAAAATGACAGTTTGCTAGCATTAATAATTTCTATTCCGTGCATATGATCATGGTAGCTGAGTAATTATAAACCTAGTAAATATGGAGTCTGATCACCTGTCCTATGTTTGTGAGCATTCTTTCTTAGTAATCAGTGCAGGGAGAGGCACGGTAGGCAATCCTGTGTAGAAATGAACCCGGATTTCATCCTTCTCCCTTCTATCCATGCATCCTAGCAGCTGTCCTTTTAGAATGTCACTATTTATAAAATGTCACAGACCTGGCCTGAAGAAACCTGAATCTTTATGTGTGCTCCCCCATCCCCACACACAATGTAATTTGTGCTAAACTACTGTACCTTTGTGAATTTACCCCTTTTTTAACCCATTAAATGAGACAAGTTTTGTTTATGCTGCCTCATCTTTGTCTCTCATTATCTAAATTCCTACGTGTTATTCTCTAGCTAGCCTGTTAGCCCTCTTTGTGACCTCCTTCCTCACCCACCCTGAAGCTGGGGGGCTGGAAAAAGGGGTGTCAGTGATACATAAAAGATCAACCATCTATAGACCCAATTTGCAGGTCTTCTATGGAATTCCCCCTTCTGTTTAATTCCACTAAATTACATTTTTTATGTTAACTTAATAGGCTAATATTTTATGAACTTGTAAGATTGAATATATGGGATGAAATCAATATTTCTGATAATTACTTGATGGGGGTAGGGAGGTTTGGTAGAAAGTCATTTACAACTTCCAGACTGATATTGATTAAAATTAGTGGTTTGAAGATTTATAGTATCTAATTTTCAGGGGACTTTTTTCCTCTTGGTTTATTCTATAGCTTAGATTAAAAATTGCCCCAGCATTTATGATAACATTCACCAGGTAATTTTCTTTACTAGATTTAGGGAGGAACCAGTAATTTAAAATCAAAGGATTCTGGGTATCCCTGGGTCGCGTGTCCTCTGCTTTTATTGCTACTATTTAGCATTTTTATCTGGAATGTTCTGCAAAAGGACAAGCTCTCTTTTGGATTTATTTGTACCTGCCTTTGTATCTTTCTGAATATATGTTCCTTTCATTCTTGTGTTCAGAAATAGCTCTAGAAATAATTTCATACATTTGTTGAATGTAATAAAACAGTGGTCCCTAGTTCTGGCAGAATATATTTCTTGTGATTTTTAGGGATGATTTGGATGAGCTCCCCGCAACCCCGTTGAAAACCACGCATTCCAGTAAGAGTGGCACATTTGGGTCTTCATGAGGAGGGTACTCCATCATGATGGGTACTGTGCATGTTATTGCTGATCCTCTTTTACAGGAAAGGAAACAGCATCTTTGAGAGGTTGGATGAGTCGCCAAAGGTTACACCCCATGGCTATTCTCCATAATGTCCAGCTCTTCCACCAAGCTGGGCAGACACAAGGCACATACTGCCTTGTGACCTGGGGTCTCTGTTGTGTTTGGGATTATCAACAAAAACAGAACTGAAAACCTATTTCCAATTTACAGGATAGATAGGTCCATCGTGGGACCACCAAGAGGCAGAGTTAAGTAAATACTCCATTTAAGGGACTGGAAAGGTCTTAAGCAGCCTAGTAAGGACACACCACTAATTGTCACTTGCATGGTCTATAGACAAGTAAAATACCAGATACTTGTATTATACTATCAGCTCGTAATGCCTTCTTCTGCCTGCATCACATTTGTTGGGACAGGCCTCTGTGAGCTAGAGTGATAGCCTTCTGCCACGTGCCGGCCTCAGCCTTCTGACCCACCTGGAATCCTCTCCAGAAAGATGATCTCACCTGAAAATGGCTCCCCTCCTCATGTTCACTTGAGTTAGGTCATGAGATTAGCTAGTCATCCACTCAGATAGCGAGGAGGCAGGACCTTTGTCACGAGAGTGTGGAGGAATGGTCTAGACAGGAGGTGCATGCCAGAGCAGGGACCAGAGGCCTGGCAGTGACAGGCAGAGGGAGGCAGCTGTATGCAGCCTCTACATCTTCATGGACCTCTGTGTGTGACGCCTTCTTTTTACTGCACCTTTTTACTAAGGAAGAAACAACAAGATAGACCTTTGTTTCTAATTAGAAGGAAGACAGATTATGAAAAGGCAGCTCTCATTCCTTGCTTCATCTTGTGTGCATGCACGGACAGTACTGCAGATGCGTTGTCAGACTGCAGGTTTGGTGTCATCTGTGGAGGCTCCCGGAGGGGCCCATGTCCTGTGGAGCTACCATTCTCCAAGAAATGCTTTTGGCCTCATGTGACCACCAGCACTTTCGCACTGACGAGGGAAATAGCACAGGAGAGCGGGAGAAGCATAGCCCAGTGTCCGCCTCTGCTTGCTTGCTGCATGTTCAAGGCTTGGCCTCCAGCCTGTGACCCCGTTGGGAGGTAGTGGGACCTTTAAGGAGGTGGCCTGCTGGGAGGAAGGCACCGTGCCCTTGGAGCCTCCTCCTTTGCTGCCACAGGCCCAAGGGGACAGGGGCCAGTGACCATGAATCAAAATTTACTGTGAACCAAAATAAACCTTTCCTTGCTCTATGTTGGTTTTCTTGGTGTTTGTCACAGTGATGGAAAGCTGACTGACACACCATCTGAAAAATGGATTGAGTTGGTGATCTCTCTCCAAGATCTTTTCGAGCTTTCATTTTAGTGGATCTAGAGGTTCATGTTGGCCTTAATATGATAACTATATTTTCTTCCACTCATTAAATATGTGTGTGTCACCTCCTGCATCCTGCAAGCTGTGCTAGATGCTGTGGACAGTTTCCATGTGCATCTCACAAAGTGTCCGCCATCCAGCCAGGGAGATGAAATAAGGCACAAGTCATTCTCCCAGAAAGTGGGAAGTGAAAAATACCAGTTGAGAAGGACATGGAAAAATAAACCTCTATTAAGTCTGTGTGCCTGACTTAATCTAATTATCACTGTAATCCTGGAAGATGAGTGATACCGTATTGTCCCATTTTGTAGTCAAGGAGTCAAACATTCAGAGAATAAATAATCTGCCCTTTGTCATGAAGCTGAGTTGAGACAGGATTTGGAAACAAGCCTTTCAGATTTCACAGCCTTTGCTTTTTCTATTAGATCATCTGCCTCCTGATAAAATGTGCAGAGAATTTAAAACAAGCAGTAATAATGTGTCATTTAGGACAAGAAACACACTTTTAATGGGACAACCATTTATACAAGGACTTAAAACTGAGTAGAAGATGTATGGGCTGGGAAGAATATTCCCAGCGGGCTTTGGAAGGAGGAGGGAGTGGGCAGGTAGGAGCCAGGATGCCGTCTGCCCTGTGAGCATCACCTGGACAGGTGTGGTGGGAAACCAGGTGGAAAGAGACGGGCTACATGCAGATTTCATGTGTTATTTAAAAGGCATTTTAGAGCCACTGAAGATTCGGGGTAAGAGGTTAGTAAGTAGAGGTCATAGCCAGCCTTGCCTTGAGAGTACTAGTGTTGCAGGGATTGACTGAGGGGCATGTGCTTAAAATGGAAAATCAAGAGGAAGCAACATGGAGAATAAAGGCATATTGTTCTTATAAAGCTGTTGTCCTTAAAAAAAAAAAAAAAAAAAAAAAAAAAAAAAAAAAAAACCCGAGTTCAAGAACAGAGCCAAGAGACACAATGAAGATTCCAGCCATAGTGAATCCGAGAGGGAAGAGGTGAGTTCAGCGGTAATTCTCCAGCTGGCACAGGTGCAGGGGTCTGAGCTTGCGGGGCTCGTGGCTTGGAGGGAGCCCTGAGGCTGGGGTCGAGATGGTTTCATCAGTGTCTGGCACGCGGCTGTTCCCAGAGCACACGCACAGCTGCTGGCTCTGTGCTTCACGAGACGGCCAGAGTCGAGACTGTGAGAAAGGACGGTTGGCGAGTGCCCGCTGCGGACCGAGCACCGGCTCGGGTCTGGTGGGCCTCCATTTGACCTACAGAGGCGCTGACACAGCGTTAAATAACCTAACCAAGGTCCCACGACTAGGAAATGGCAAAGCTGCCTCTTGAGCCCCAGGCCTGGTCCCATGATAGGGGACAGTCAGACTCCAGAAGAAGAAAGAACCGCAGAGAGAGCCGTAGTCAAGTTCTGTATCAGTTTGCCATTCACAGCTCAGAGCGAAGATTGAGACTGGAATTCATTTAAATGGTGCGGGCCTTATTCTCCCCCACCAGTGACCACCTGCCCTCCACAAAGCTCCGTATTGAGCTGCCATTGGAACAAACGGGCTGTGGGTGTCACTGCCACTTAATGCCCCTGTTCCTTTACCCTGAATTAAGAGTGAACATCTGCATGTCAGCAAGGACGTGGGATGCTGGAGGCCTACTCCTTGACTCATCCACTTCAGTGCATAAAGATTTAATGTTTCATGTTGCCCTTTTCCACATTTATCCCAGACTTTCTTGACATTATTTTTAGGAGATTGATGTTTTACTTTCAAGAAATCATTCATACAGGACATTCATACAGTGACAAACTTAGTGCTGTGATGAACTAGTGAGATCACATATTCTTGGGATGGTGTCTGCCTATTTTGTGCATGCATGCGTGCGTGTGCGCTTGCGTGATTTTGAGTGGAATTGTGTACCTGATTTTTACATATAGCAAAATAATTTATGCTACATAAAAAGTTGCTCGAGATTTCCAGTATCTCACAGTTTTATCATTCTAAGCATAGCTCTGGGAAGGTTTATTTGAAGCCCTGACCAATCACCCCAGATTATTTTAAGATATAAAAAGCTCCTGTGATATCTTAGTCTCCACAGCAATCAGGACTTTAAGACCACGTTTTTCTCCCTTGAGACATAACAGGGTATTTAGGCCCCTCACATTTCAGTGTAATGTGGAGACTGTCTCTCTGAAGAAGCAATAAGAACCAGCAGTTTGGCCTATGAAAGTAAACATCTAAGCAGGCTTTGAATCCCATCTTTACAGCCTGCTGTCTGACCTTGGTTAACCACCGAAAGTCCCCTTCGCCTCAGTCCCGGCGTCTGAGAGAGTGAGCCAGGCGCCATCCTTGATACCCGAGTCCTTAGGGCCTGTAGGAATGAATGAGCCGATGCCATAAGATCCTCTGAGATTCTCGGCAGGAAAGGCATCTCCGGGGAAGCCTTCTTGTGGTGGGCTTCCTGCTCTTGTGCTTTTCCCACATATCATGGTTTCTTGTGGGTCCTCATTTTATAATCGTCACCACATTAGTATCTGTTTCACTTACATTTTTGAAAACCTGAAAATACCACACATATTGGTGGAAGTTTCTTGAATTATTAATGAACACTCAGAACTGTACCTTCCACAGAAAGCTAAATTGGCTAAATATTACTCACCCATTTTTCTGAAATGTGTCATTCTCCAGCCCTAAAAATACAATAATTAATGGGAAATTTCAGATTTCAAGTAGTTTTGGAATATCAAACAAACATGTCCAAAAATGAAATTTTGTTAAAGGAGTTATCCTAAGCACTCAAGAAATGAAAACTTGAGTTACAAAAAAGTCCAAAACCCACATGTAATATTATAGTGGAAGTGCACTATAAATGACAAGATAAGCCGAGTGCAGCGGTGCACACCTATCATCACAGTGCCCAGGAGGCTGAAGCTGGAGGATCTCCGAGCTCGAGGCCAGCCTGAGCTTCATAGTGAATTCAGGGCCAGCCTGAAGCCAATAGAAGCTATTGCTGTCGCCTCATCTGAAAATTTTTCTTCCATTAAAAAACTTGCGTGGCCAGGGATTTAGCTCAGTGATTAGAGTGCTTGCCTTGCAAGCACAAGGGCCTGAGTTTGATCCCCGGCACCACCAAAAAAAAAAAAAAAAAAAAAAAAAAAAACTTGCGTGACTTTTCTTATTTTTTCATCTGAATTTTGCTTTTAATAACATTTAAGAAGACTTAAGCCTCGTTCAAGCCCGATTTCATACTCACGCTGTGTTAGTTAGGTTTTCTCTTGTTGCTGGGACAAAATACCCGACACCCAAAGTTAGGGGAAGAAAGGTTTATTTGGCTCACAGTCTGTAGAGGTTTCAGTCCACAGTCAGCTGTGTCCGAGGCCGGGGGGCAGGCAGACAGGCAGAAGGCAGAAAAGTAAGCAAGCGATGCAAGCAAGCAGCTAACCAGCTTCTTCCTGTGTTTTATATCTTATCCAGGCTACCTGTCTTTAGGGTGGGCAGTACTCCTGCCCTTAATCCTAATACCCTTAATCTTAGTGTCATATCCTTGATCCCAGCAGAACCATGCCAAACCGATCAGTGGATTAATTTAGTAATCACATACTCTAGATCCAGCTACCTCTTACCACATGAGGCTTTGGGGGGACATCTAGACACAAACCATAACACACGCCCACCCAGGTCCAAACTGAAACCCAGAGTTCCACCATCCCAGTGGTACTGTGGAGCCACATGCATTTAAACTGCAGGGACCTGACTGCTGTGGGGCTCGTGAAGGCCTGTGCTTCTCCTTTGGGCTCCGTAAATGTTGGGGCACCAGATGTCAAACACTCTTGACGGAGTCCTGCTGCCAGGAGTTCAGTGTGGAGCAGCAGACATCAGACCCCCAGCACACAGGTGGCCATGCCATGAGGAGGGCCGCCCAGAGGGCCGTCAGGGACACCAGGCAAGGATGTCCTCTTTAAGCAGGTAACAAAAGAAGAGAGTAGGAAGGACCCTGGGGAGAAAGCGGTCATGTGGGGACCCTGAGTGCTGCAGAGCTTGATCCCTCCAAGAACTAAAGACGACAGAGGTCGTTTTCCTGCTGCACGTGGCAGTAAGTCTCATCACAGCCTTCACTGCCAACTAATTTACAAAAACAAAGTGAACAGTAATCTTTCATCAGTGAAGCTGCTAATGAGACCTGGGCTTCCAGGAAAATTAAGTTTTACAAAATGCCTCACTGGTAACTGCCCTGGGAAAATGAAAGCGGAAGGAGAGGTGAGACAGAAGATTGCGACTTGACCCTCACCCAGCTCAGGCCTGAGAGCAGTTCAGCACAGGGAGAAAGGCGAACAAGACGGACTTCTCGGCGTCCAAATGCCTTATAATTGAGAGCTTTTCTACCTGTTTCTGTCTTCCTTCAAGCAAATTGAAAGGAATTCATTCATAAAACAAGTAGGCATGTGAACCTGTAGAAAACTTGGTTAACTAATTCCCAGGCATGTTTTGTTTAACTTGGGGCAATATATTTTCTAGACAGGAGTAACCCACAATTTCACATAACCTCATATTGATTTTCAGCAAAAGGGGACATTCTGGCCACAGCATTTTAGATGAAGCCCTGAACTGATTGTTTCTTGGTAGCCTAATCAGGTGTTTTAATCTGTCCCAAAATCCAGGTTAAAATGTTGTGACATCACTGGCCACATGTTTGCTGTTTGCAGTCATTGACCTAGTTGAAGAAAAGAAATTCTCAGCATGCACTTGTTTGGTTAAGGTAATGAGTTCACATAAGACATAAATATGTTAAATACCACAGCAAAGCTTAGCTTACCTGTCACCTACTTAGGAGCATCATGAAAGAGTAAAATTCCGTGTCTACTTGATCCCAGTGACCATGGCTTCCTGCAGTCCACTGGGGTCTGTGTCCTGACTAGGAATAGTTTCTGCCTTAGGACAAATGATGGGGAAAACGCTCTGTTGATCCCAGTGCTGTGTGCTCATGTACTCCTCTGCTTTTCCGTAATTTGGTCCCAAATGGCCATCTTTGGTGTCCCGGGTTCCCCTCCCCACTCTCAGAGCCTGATGTAAGAATGTTAGAATTACTTTCTATATCAAGTCCATGGTTGGTTAATTCAGCAGCCCAGAAACCTCCTAGCTTTAACCTGGCATCATCCATCAGTTCAAAGAAGAAAATCCCTGATTCGTATATTTATTTCTTTCCTTTTTTTATAATCCATCTTTAATTGACAAATAATAGCTGTCCTAATCTGTGGGTACAGTGTGACATTTTGGCACATGTGTACTATGTATAATGATCGAAGATCAGGCTCATGTCTTCTTTTAAGAGCAAGACACCTTTGCTGGAAGGCCACAGCCGTCACCTCCAGTCACACTGGCGGAGCTGTATGAGCGTGTTCAAGCCATCCACTGGGCAGGACAACTGAGGCCTCCCCCGCTGCCTCAGAGCCATAGAGATGGATGCCGTGGGGCTAGAGAGACTGGCCTCCCTGGGACAGAGTGGGGGCTGAACAACCTGGTGCTTTGTCGAGGAGGCCAGTGGTAAAGAGGGACAGCTGAGGAATGGGTCACTGACAGCGTCAGCCATGGTGGGTCCACTGTGAAGGGCCTGGGCCCTGCAGATGTACAGCTATTGCCTGGTGGTATTCAGGAAACAAGCACTTGAGTTGGACTCTTGGCTCTCCCTTTACCAGCTCTGGGATCCTAGATAAGTTCCCGTATTTACCTCCTGGGCATCTCAGTTTTCTCACTGCTGAAAACTGAAGATAACATCCCATGGAAGATGGCATGAGATAGAAGATGGAGACAAGTACCTGGCACAGGCCTGATCTCCGTAAGGGCAGGGCACCACTGAGGAGCCCTCCTCACTGACATGGTTCCTCCCTCCCATAGGCCTTTCTCCTCCACAACTGAAGAGGGAAGGGTGCTGCCAAAGCTCCACGAAGCCGTCAGGCTAGCGTTGTGTGGGTGGGTGGGTGGGATGCCCTGCACTGCAGCAGCCTGCAGTCTAATGAGGCAAGCAGGGCTGGATACAGCATTGTAACCACCATATGTGCCAACAGGAGATTAGAATGCTTAAAGCAGTGAAGTGATAATATAGAACTCATGTGCTAGAGGAATTGCAGTAATGAGAAAAGGCAGTTGTAGAGAGCTGATAATGGCAGCATGGTGTCCAGGTAGAAGACCTAATTCACACAAGAGATCATTCAAGTGCTGACAATGGGAATAGAAAGGATGTAAGAACTCCAGAGATAATGTACAAGTTGAATATTTGGGTCTGGGGGTCAAGAGATAGGCCTGGTCTAGAAATATAGATTGAACAGTTTATAGTATTATAGCACTGGTAGTAAAACCATGGGTATAAGTGAGACCACAGGTAGTGGGTATTTATTAAAGATGTATTGGGGACCTCCTGAGGTTTTATACCATTTCATATCAATATGCATAAGGAATGAAGAAATGGTTTTCCTGCTCCTTGGCAACCATCTGTCCTGTGATATTTTTTTCTTCCTCATAATGGCTGGGATCCTGTTGCTTTGCTTTGAAATTAAGCTTTTTTCTGCATTGTGGAAATAAGGCCCTTAGCTGTTACAGAGAATCACCACGGCCGTCACCCTCACAGTTCCAGTGGGGAAGAAAGTTGACTTAGGAGTGAAACAGCGTTGCATCTTAGTTCTCGCTTTGTTTCAGTGCTGGCCCCACTGCATATTAGCTGTGTGAGGCTAAGCATGTCTCCTAACCGTTATAAGCCTGTTCTTCTGCAAAATAAGAATAACAGTTCATACCTGAGAGAACTGGTGTGCAGAGTACGCAAGATAAGGTGCCTAACCTGGTTGGTGTTCCACCTGGCCCGGAGGAAATGACCAGGAGATGTGAGCTTTTATCTTGACTTACCACGATGGCATTTTCTTCTCTTTGTTCAGACAGAGAAACAAAATGTAAGAGGCTCAGGCTTCAGCTCATATGACCAAATGTTGACACGTTGATTACTCATTGAATAATGTATAGGCATTTACCACAGGTCTCACTGCCCTCTCTAGAAACCGCCCTTCCATTTCTGGCCAGGTGATGGGCCGCCTTTCTGCCTCCCAAAGTGTTCTCGATGAGGAGGGCATCTTCCCTGAGAGCCACATCACACATTGGGCTTATGCTAGAAAGTCTGTGGCTTGCACTTGCTTATTGTGGAGCTTCAAATCATCCCACCACGACAACTCAGAGGCCCGAGCAGCCATCCTGCATGGCCTCGCCGTGATGCAGCCAGGGGGAATTGCAGGGCCTGGTAGGGAAGGCAGGTACCACAGAGGCAGCAGCATATGCTGGCTCCCAGACACACCCACTCCCCTGCCAGATGGGTTCAGAATGCCGGATTTACCAGCTCCCAGGCCACAGCTCACTGGGATGCTCCGAAAGGGGGGGAAGAAAACCCTCTGATTTCATATGTGAGGATTTTGCTTGACAGTTTTCTCATAAACAAGCCATTCCTTTCCTGGTCCAAGCTGAGGCAAGTTCTCTGTCCCCAAGACTAGCCTGCGTGTCATGCTGCAGGAGGAAATCTGGGGCCCTTGGGAAGCCTCCAGTGGCTCTTCGCCGAGACCATCTGACAGACATTTGCTTTTCCTCACACACACTTGGTAAGCCTTCCTGACGATGTGGTCACATCAAATCTCTCTCAGCCTCTTTAAGCATTTTTTTCTGGAGTATGAAGCAGCTCTTGGGGGAAGAAAGCAATTTGATGTCAGGGGCTCCTTTGAGCCTTGGGAATTAGGCTTCTGAAGCTTGGAATTGGAGCTCAGCTGCTGGTGGAAAATACACTGTGAATGTTTTATTCAGTAATGCATATATAACATTGAGCAGAATCCAAATACATAAATCACTTATACAATAGCTGTTAAGAGCTACCCCTCCAGCATTTCAGACAGATCCTGCTGCCAGAATTCTTGCATAGTCCTCTACTGCCATCTGCTGGCCGAATGTTTTTTATGCTCGTAAATTCTTCCTCCAAATTTTTTGTTCCCCAAAACCCACAACCTCATCGTAGTTCTTTGCCTTTCTGGTTTTTCTAAGGCAAAATTTGCCCCAACCAAAGATGAACTGCATTGTGATTTTGAGGATTGAAGAGGAGACCCTTAGCAGTCTTTCATATTCTGGCAGAACAGAGAAAACAGTATAGAAAAAGATGACAGCCAGTTTTTCACTGGCTTTATACCAGCTCTATGCACTTTCTGGACCCTCTAAATGTAGGCCTCTTGCCAGCCTGCACCTCAAAGCCAAGTACTCAGTTTATCTTTATGATGGGTCCTGTTACTCTAACTCACAACCTTTCAGTGTCTTTGTGATTGAGCAATATATTACATCAAAGAAATAGGAATTATGTAGTAACATCACCAGTATCCCTGCCTATAAAGAGATGTGGGCTTGCGCAGTGTTGGGCATAGAGACCAAAACCTTGTCTCAGAGATTTCCATTTATCACTAGAGCCTGCAGGCAGATTTGGTGCCCTGAATAAAAACGGCCATCATATCCAGAACAACAGTGGCTTACTAGCAAGGCACCAGGCTCAACTCCAACTGAAGGTCCACCTGCTGTGCATTCTGGCCTCTTCAATATGGCCACAGGCCTGAGAACACTAAAGTGTCAGTAGGCCCTCTAAAGTGAATTATCAGCATGACCCTGGAACCATTCTGACAGGAAGTAGCACCATCAAGGTCCCACCAGCTCTGAACCAAGACACGTGGCATCCTAGCTCCTTGAAGGGTCATGAAAAGCTGGACAAAACATATCCAAAATGCAGCCATGGATGAGTCAGGGTAGGTCAGGGGTTCCACAGTGCTGAAGAAATGAGGAACACATTGCCCACACCTATACTGTAGCCTGCTGTGAGACAAGTGGAAGGCACATGGACCGAGGGCCACAGCTGGAGATGATCAAGCTCTTTTTAGGCAAAAGCATTCCAAAAGCTGAAGTTAATGGCAGAGTTGCTCAAGCATAGTAGGCTCCTCAAATCTGGGCATGGCTGCAAGCCCCAAAGAGATGTTAACATGATCTCCTGATGCAAAGGCTAAGCTGGGGGAAGAGGAGAATCATATTTAAAGCAGATATGGAAGGGTTGTACAATGATAGATTCTTGATTTTCATTTCCGCCATTCTGACTATAAACCAAAGACCACTGTATCCATTGCTGTCGTACAGTAAATCACTTCCGAAAACTTAGTGGATTAAAGCAATGATTTTCATTAATTGCCACACCCTGCATCTGGAGGTCATACAGTCAGACAAGAGACAGTGAGGATGCCCTGCTTTGTCCACAGTGACCAAGTCTCAACCTTTTGAGCTGGGGGCTGCAGTCACCTCTGTCATTACTTGTCTGGTGACTGATGCAGGCTAGTAGTGGGGACTTGGCCAGGGTTCACCCAGAGCCTGCACCCAACAGCCTCCACACAGAGCCTGGCTTCCTCACAACATGGTGGGCAGGCTGCCAGCGCAAGAGTTCCCAGAGAGAGCCAGGCAGAAGCCACATCGCCTTCAGAACATAGCCTCACAGTATGTTTATAAAGTCCACAGAGCCAGCCCGGGACCAAGAGCAAGCATGAACTACTCCTCACAGCAGAGAAGGGTCGAGTCACACCACAACAGCATGGGCATGAGGGGTGCAGAAAACACCATGTGCCACACTAGGCTTGTTCATGTCCCGGACCCTTGGTGGCCACCAGATGGGTTGGTGAAGAGTGGTAGGGTAGGCCAGTTTGGTGGCTTTAGTGCTGGATGCCTCATCTGACCTGGTCTTACCCTCTCCAGGTCTCAGTTTCTTCTCAGAAACAAGAAAACTGACTTCAGGCTGGGGTGTGGCTCAGTGGCAGAGCGTGTGCCTGGCACGCACGCGGCCCTGGGTTCCTTCCCCAACAACAAAACAGAATCGATGATTAACCTTTTTTAATACACTGATACATGTCCCCCATTGGTAGTGAAGAGGTTGGGGGCTGGGGGTGGTAAAAGTTTGGGAAATTTAGAAAAGTCTCCCTCAGATTCTAATTTCCCTTCCCTCCCCCACCCGGAGGACCCTAAGATGATTTCTAAAATCCCTCCTTTGAACAGTGAGACTTTGGGCATAACCCTGGGCCTTTTTGAGTTTCAATTACTTGTTCTAGAAAATGAAGGACTTCCTAAATTATCAGTAAACCTTTTCCCAGCCCTCATATGTCAGACGTTAGTATTTATTTTGACATAATGAGGTTCCTTCATCTACACTAATACTGTTTTGCTACAGTGGATGCATGAGAGAACAGAAGAAATCCTGTTTTGACAAGCACCTGCCAAAGCTGTTGAAGATGTTCTTTTTGCGGAAAGACGTTTGTAGTCTGAAAAGGCCTTGGGAATCATCATCTACTTTACTATGAATGAGAAAACTGAGGTGCTGATGCTCAGAGCAAACCAGGCCAAGTCCATTCCCCAGGGCAGTCTACTTCGCTGTTCGTATGGCATTGCCCTTTTAATAGAGGATACAGAAGCATGGAGACCCTGAGTCACATCATCACGCTGCCCGTCAGTACCCTCAATGGTGCCATCCATCTGCACTGTAATTCCACAGTGTGGTAAATGCTCAATTTTTTATAGAAGTATAGATTTTTCAGACACGGAAACTATCACAGTTGCACATGGAGGGTCTTGGCAGGGCCTCTGGAGAGCAGTGTGAATCCTGGTGGTGCAGCACTGTGTATTCACACACACGTGGGCAGGCTTTGTGGTCCGTTAGGTGAGTCATGCAGGGGGTGAATGGTGGCGCAAGGAAGATGGTCCCACCAAACAAAGGAAAGGGTCTGCATTGTGGCTTCGATTTCTGCTACCTTTTCTCTGTAATTGTGGTAAAGTCCTGGTAACGTGAAACTGCCGTGTTGGCCAGCTTCCGGCATGTGTATTATACTGTTACCGTGCTTTTCTTGCAAGGAAGAGACTGTGGAAACTGACCAGCAAAGATTTGCAAGGCCTTGCATGTGCATAAGGGCAAATCTAGGTGAAGCACGTGGTGGCTTTGCGGAGGCCAGCTCTGTGCTCCCTGTGCCAGGTGCTCACCCACACTGAATACCTGTGAAACGCCGAGATATTCTGACTTGTCGGGTGCCTAGACCGGCTCCAGTTTGTCTAAACCTGCAGGCTGGTCTTGGATGCTGAGGCTGAAGTAGTCTGGATCTGTGCATTATGTATGCTTCAATTCTTCTTCCACCAAATGTATTTTGTAAATCTTAAGCAAATTTTAGCTAAACTTTATTTTTGTAAAAATTATGTAGTATTAGACACAATTATAGCAAAAACGTCAGTCAAAGCTCAAGTTTTTGTTGTTTTTTTAATTTCCCAAGAACACGCAGTGGTACATTGTAGATACACATAATGATCACATTCATCATAGCTTGTACCTGTACGTGATGTATCTTGGTTCCCCCCTTCTCCACCCCTCCCTTCCAGTCCTCCTCCCCTCCTTATTTACAGTAGTTTTATTTACATGTTTCCATTTTCTTCCTCTTTTTCTTTGCCTTTCTTTTTCCCTTCCTTTTCCCCTTCCTCCTTTTCTAGTTCTCTTCCCATCTGGATATTATCTTTCTTTTTCACAATATCTGTTATACCTTTTTGTCCTTATTTACACTTATGGTTTCTCGTATCAGAGAAATGATTTGATATGTACTCCTGCATGTCTGATTTATTTCACTTAAAAGTATGTTCTCTAGATGCATCCATTTACCTAAAAATGTTTCAAGTTTATCTTTTTTATGGCAGAGTAGTACTCCATTGTGTAAAAAAAAAACCCACATCTTCCTTAGCGATTCATTAGATGCTGGGCATTTGGGTTGTTTCCAAGACTTAGCTATTACAAACTGGGCTGCGATAAACATGGTTGTACATATATTGCTGTGGTACAATGTTTTTAATTCTTCTGGAAAAATACCAAGAAGAGGAATATCTGGGTCAAATGGAACCTCTAGTTGCAGTTTTTTGAGGAATCTCCACACTGATTTCCACAATGGTTGGACCAGCATACACTCCCACCAACAGTAGAGGAGGGTTACTTTTTCCCTACAGCCCCACCAGCATTTGTTATTGGTTGATTTCTTGATAATAGCTGTTCTTTCTGGGGTAAGATGGAATCTTAGCATTGTTTTAATCAGCATCTCTCAAATGACTAGTGATGTTGAACACTTTTTCATATATTTACTTGTCATTTGTACTTCATCTGAGAAGTGTTTGTTCATTTCAGATGCCCATTGTTGGATTGAATCTTTAAATTTGGGGTGGTGTGATTTTTTTTGAGTTCTTTATATATTCTAGATGTTATATATTCTAGATTCTTTATGTATTCTAGAATGTAGATATATTCTAGATTCTATTCTAGTTCTTTATTTATCCTAGATGTTAGACCTTTGTCTGAGAAACAACTGCCAAAAATTTTTTCCCACTCTGGGTTGTCACCCCCTCCCCATTGGTGATTTCTTTTGCTGTACAAAAGCTTTGCAATAGGATGTGATCCCAACTGTTGATCCTTTGTATTGTTTCCCGTGCAGTCTGGGTTCTGTTCATAGATTTTTTTCCTACCCCTCTGTCTTCGAGAGTTCTTCCAGTTCTATTCTCTAGTAGATTTAGTGTTTCTGTTTTAATGTTTAGATCTTTAAGCCACTTTGATCTTAGTTTAGTACATGGTGAGAGACAGGTATCTAGTTTTAGTTTTCGGCATATGGCCACCCAGTTTTTCCAGCACCATTCGTTAAAGAGGCTATCTTTCCTATAGTGAGGGTGTTTGGCTCCTTTGTCGAAGATGAGGTATTTGAGTGTGTTTGGAGTTATTTCTGCATCTTCTAGCCTGTTCCATTGGTCCTCGGGTCTGTCTTTGTGCCAGTACTGTGCTGTTTTTATCACAGTAACTTTATAGTATAGTTTCAGGTCAGGGATTGTGATGCCCCCTGCCCTGCCCCTGTTGCCCAAGATTGTTTTTGTTATTCATGGTCTCTTCTGGTTCCAGATGAATTTCATGATTGTTTTTTCTAATTCTGTGAAGTATGTTAATGGTATTTTGATTGGAATTGCATTAAATCTGTATAGTAATTTAGGAAGTATGGCCATTTTCACTATGTTGGTTCTACCTACCCAAGAACATGGGATGTCTTTCCATTTTCTGATATCCCTTTCAATTTCCTTTTTTAGAGTACTGTAGTTTTCAATGTAAAGATCCTTTACTTGTTTTATTAAACTGATTCCTATTTCAATTTTTTTTATGCAACTGTAAATAGTGTAGCTTCCCTAATTTCTCTCTCAGTGAGTTTGTTATTTGTATATGGAAATGCTGTTGATTTTTGAGTGTTGACTTTGTATCCGGCTACACTACCGAACTTAGTTATTAAATCTAGAAGTCTCGTGGTGGAGTTTTTGGGGTCTTCTATGTAGAGTATTATGTCATCCACAAATAGTGATAATTTAACTTCTTCCTTTTCCTATCTTTATTCCTTTTATTTCTTTCTCTTTCCTAATTGTTCTGGCTAATGTTTCCAGAACTATATTGAATAAGAGTGGTGAAAGTGGTCGTCCTTGTCTTGTTCCATATTTTAGAGTGAAAGCTTTCAGATTCTGACCATTTAGTATCATGTTGGCCAGTGGTTTGTCATAGATGGCTTTTATCAGATTGAGATATAGACCATCTCTTCCTAATTTCTGTAGGTTTTTTATCATGAATGGGTGTTGGACTTTGTCAAATGCTTTTTCTGCATATATTGAGATGATCGTGTGATTTTTGTCCTTGACTCTGTTGATATGGTGTATTACATTTATTGATTTGCGTATGTTGAACCATCCCTGCATCCCTGGGATGAATCCTACTTGGTCATAGTGTATAATCTTCTTGATGATCTGTTGGCCAGTATTTTATTGAGAATTTTTGCATCTGTGTTTATTAAGGAAATTGGTCTGTAGTTCTCTTTTTTGGTTGGATCCTTTTCTGGTTTTAGTATCAGGGTGATGCTTGCTTCCAGGAATGATTTGGGGAATATTGTTTCCCTTTCAATTCCCTTAAACAGTCTGAGGAGTGGCGGCATTAGATCGTCTCTGAATTTCTTGTAGAAGTCAGCTGTGAATCCGTCAGGACCTGGAGTTTTCTTTGTTGGTAGGTTTTTAATTACGTCTTCAATTTCAGTGGCTGATACTGGGTTATTCAGTATTTTTATCTCTTCCTGATTCGGCTTTAGCAGTTCATATGTACCTAAGAATCTGTCCATTTCTGCAGCGTTTTCCGTCTTGCTTGAGGTTCTTGAAGTAGCTGCTGATGATCTTTTGGATTTCTGCAGGGTCAGTTGTCACATCACCTTTTTCCCTTTAATTGCGCAGATTTGAGTCTTTTCTTTCTTTTTTTTGATGAGATTGGCCAGCGGTTGCTCAATTTTACTTAATCTTTCACAGAACCAACTCTTCGATTCCTCGATTCTTTGTATTGTTTTCTTCTCAATTGCATTAATTTCAGCTCTCATCTTCATAATTTCCTCTCTCATACGAGCTTTGGGTTTGATTTGTTCCTCTTTTTCTAGAAGTTTGAGGCTCAACATCAGGTTGTTTACTTGGGCTTGCTCCGTTTTCCTGATGTGGGAATTTAATGCTGTGAATTTCCCTCTGCTTTCATTGTGTCCCGTAAGTTCCAGTATGTTGTATTGGCAGTATCATTTAACTGTATAAACTGCCTAATTTCTTCTTTAATTTCATCTGTGGCCCAGCTGTCATTCAGGAGGATATTATTTCATTTCCTTGTGTTTATGTATTTTTTTGGTTTCTTTTGCCATTGATTTCCAATTTCATTGCACTATGGTCTGATAAAATGCATTGGATAATTTCAATTCCTTTGCATTTTACTTAAGCATGTTTTATGAGCTAGTATGTGGCCCATTTTGGAGAATTTCCCATGTGAGCTGAGAAGAATGTGTATTCTGATGTTGTGGGGTGGAACATTCTGTAGAAAAATATGGAATGCTTCACAGATTTGCCTGTCATCCTTACGCAGGGGCCATGCTAATCTTCTCTGTGTCATTCCAATTTTAGCATATGTGCTGCTGAAGCGAGCGCAACGCTCAAGTTTTTAAACCAGCTAAATACTTACTTTTACCTAATACTCCTCAATCTCCTGCTTCCATTTGTATTTTTTAAGAAACAGTATAATCTGTGGCATGAACAGAGCTTGGTATTCTGTTGTCCGATTTTGGAGTACGTTCCCTTATTGGTCAGCATTTTAGATGGGAAACATTGCTGTGTTTCTGGAATCACCAGTTACAAGATGTTTTGAACTTTGACTCTGTTTCTCCATTAAATGAGGTGAAAGTGCAGTATGGTGCCTAAAAGGTCCTAGGCATTGGATTGGCAGGATGAGCCGAGCCAGCTTTGTGGGTCATTGGCTACTGTCATTTGGAACAAGCTGTTTACCCTCCTTGGCCTTTGTCTCTTGACCCCACAATGGGGTTGCTGACTTTTTTTAATTTTTTGTATTAGTAAATGTTTGCAGTACATAATGTTTACATTCTTTGTGTGGAGTTGATACATGAACAGAACACATCTAAATTCCTTTTTTTATCCCCTTTTCCACTCCATCTCTTGGTCACCATTCCCTTTCAGAAAAAGACTATCTCCCTACTTCTTATCATCTTTTATTTTGCACTTTATTTGTACTTTGGTTTTGGAGTTGTTGATTCTCACTTGTTTTTGTTTTTAATCATTGCACAGTTGTACGTATTTATGGGGTACAATTTCATACTTTCATACATCTACGTTGTATAATGATCAAATCAGAGCAAGTAACATTTCTTTGTGTTGAGAACCTTCAAACTTCCCACTTCTACGTATTGTTTGCTTCTAATAAATTGTTGTAAGCTGTTTACAACACTAGAGCGTATTCCTCCTGTCTGACTGTATTTTGACACCCATTGACCAGCCTCTGTCTATGAGATTGACTCTTTTTAGCCACTACGTAGAAGCGAGAACATGCAGCATTTATTTTTCTGTGTCTGGCTTTTTTCGCTTATTATCTCCCAGTTCCATCCAAATTGCCACAAATGACAAGATTTTGTTCTTTTATGACAGAATATTCCATTGCATCATACAAATGTCCAACACATACGAAAAATGCTCAGCATCACTAATCATCAGGGAATATGAAGATCAAAACCTCAATGAAGATGGTCAGTATCAAAAAGAAAAAAATAGCAAATCCTGGCAAGGTTACAAAGGGAACAGGGACCCATTATTTAAAAACTGTTGATAAGAATGTAAAGTAAGACAGCTATTACAGGAAAAAATGTCAAGGTTCCTCATAAACTAGAAATAGGTTGGGTACCCTGGTGCATACCTGTAATCTCAGTACTGAGGGAAGCTAGGCAGGAGGATCACAAGTTTGAATCCTGGTTTGCCAACGTAGCAAGACCCTGTCCTGTCTCAAAACTACAAAACAAAAAGGGCTGGAGATGTAGCTCAGTGGTAGAGTGCCCCTGTTCAATCACCAGTACTGAAGGAGAAACAAAAAGAGAAAGAAAACCAACCTGAAGTAGACCCACCATAGGATTCAGCAGTCCCACTACTGGGTACATATGCCAGAGAAGTGAAGTCAGTATTTCAAAGAGATGCCTACATTCCCATGTGTATTGCAGCACTGATCACAGTAACCAAAATATGGAGCCAACCCAGGTGTCTGTCAGCAGATGAATAGATGAAGAAATGTGGTGTATGTACACCAGAGAGAGTTTAATGCCTTCTTCCCGAGACTGTTAATAAGGATAACGTTCAATTACATATATAAAGAGCCTAGAATAAGTGCCTGAAACATAGGTTCTCAGTGAGCATTGATATTGTCCTGCTTTTGAAATTAAACTCCGAGTTTATCACTAGCAACCACTTTGAAATCCTTTTGTGGATACTTGGTGATCATGAAGAGCAAAATTTTTATGTCTAAAGGAGCAATCTCATTTCTAGCTTTTATCTATTCTTCAGCACCTCTGGACCCCACCCGTACTTGAAATCTGAAAGAAGTCTTCCTTTTAACTCCTAGCTTTCATTTACCTCTTCTCTTCATACCCCAGTTATAAACCCCTTCTCCAGGTCTGGCACCAGGTTTGGTTCCTATGACATCCTGGTGCTTTGTTCGGTTTTCAGAGAGGAACACGTTAGGGTCCCACATGCAGTACACAGCTGTCACCGTGTATTGTATAAGGGTTTTGGTGACAGTCTGGAAATTGTACATTTTACAACTTTATTCCCTCTGGCTACTGATTTTAAATTCTTTAAGTGAAGAAAATTATTAAATATTGTTTTCTCTTTATAAAAATACATGCAATGAAATACTTGATGGTAAACAGAAGTAAACTACTATATGCTAGAGAGTAGGTGACCCTTGGAAACATGCTATTTGAAAGAAACCAGGCATAAGGGACCACAAACTGTATGATTTTTATGAACAGAATAGGCAAATCCAGAGTCAGAAAGTAGACTAATAGTTACTGAGCGGCAGTGGTTAGCAAAGAGAAGCAATCTGAGGGGTGTTGTATTAGTTAGCTTTTCATTATTTAAAACAAAGGAGAGGTCTGTCTAGGCTCAGAGTTCCAGGGGTGCAAGCGCCAGGCAGCACGCACTGGCTCTGGTGAGGCTCTCCCCACCGGCCTTGTGCCCACCATGCTGCATCTTGTCATGGCACCAGCGCGTGTATCTCTGTCTGTTGGGTTTTCTCCCTTTCCTCATAAAGCTACCAGGATTCAGTCATGGGGCGCCTCCCAGACGACCCAATCTAATCACTTCCCAAATGACTCCCACTAAACAATCAGATTAAGTTTGCACCCTCTTAATACCATTAACATGAGACTTTGTGGGGACAAACTGCATTCATACCATAGTGAGTGACAGCTAGCAAGTGTGGCAATTCTTTTCAGATAATGAAAACGCCCTAAAATTGATGGTGGCGATATATGCACAACTGAGAATATACCAAAAACCATTGAGCTGCACATTTCACATGGATAGAAAAGATTGAAGTTTTTTCCCTGCAGCACACATTGCAGCCAGCAAGGGACAGTTGACCCAGTGTGCCCGTGGACACGTCCTTGGAGCAGGTCATCTTGCCGTTGGGAGGGGCTGTGGGGGGGATCTGTGGGACTCCCCTGGAAGCGCCACTTTTCTAGCCAACACTCAGGGCCGTTGATGAAAAAGTAAGCCGTGAATTAGAAGCCACTCAGTGAATGCTGTAACGCCATGCACTATACATTATACAGACACCATCTGATTTCCGTAAGATTGGTATTAGCCCGTGCTGTAGGTGGGCAGTATAACCAGTTTCAGAGCAAGTGTTAGAGACAGCACTGAGATCAGCTTTCAAAGCCCAGGCTTTTGTTTGCCTTGTTAAGCCTACCTTCCCTTCTCAACCCCCACCCTAGCCCCATTCAAGAAGGCAGCGGGAAACTGGGCAGGTTATCATTTAGAAGATCTCTGGCTCCGCTGAAAAGCATGGGATAGAATTACCATGGGATCCAGCAATTCCATTTCCAGGTTTATGCCCCCAAGAATTCACAGTGGGGACTATGTAGATCAGTCAGTCATAGGGAGACAGGGCTGAATGGTGGATGCCAGAGGGTGGGGTGGAGGGCAGGGAATGGATAGAATTTAATGGGGCAGAATCTCAGTCGAGAAATAGAAACTTGTGGAGATGGAAGTGGTAGCTGCATGACAGTGTGAATGTACATAATGACACCAAACTGTGCACTTAAAAGATAATTAAGATGGTAAATTTAATGTTGCCTATACTGCAAGCACACACGCGCGCACGCATACACAAAAGAATGGTATTGAATTCACTTCAACTGTAGAATTAGAAAGATTTTTGAGTAGATTCAGCAGGAAAACTTAAAAGAAAATTCTTGTCTTGGAAGGAGACAAGTCTGAGGATCCAGAGCGAGTCCCAACGTGAGAACCACTCCTGGGTCCCGTGAAGCTGTCCTGGGGGTGCAGTCAGCAGGGGACCAGAGCGAATGAGCAGGGTGAATCTTCTGAAATACACATCAGTTATGTTCCCCCTCTTTGTCTGCATCAGCTCAGATCTTTTGTTTCTTAACTTTATGGTGGAAAAATTGGAACACATACAAAAACAGAATAGCGTAATGAACCCTGGGTACTTGTGCCCCACCTTCAGCAATTACGTGCTCATGGCCATGATTTTTAATTTTCATCTGTTACCCTCCCACACCTTCTTGTGTTATTTTGAGGAAATTTATATTATTTCATATAAAACTGATTTTAGTACCTATCTGAAAAGAAGACTTCTAAAACATAACTACACCCAATTATCATAATAATTCCTCAATACTATCAAACTCAGTGTTTAGAATTGTCTCACAGATACGATTTTTCCAACTGTGTATGGCGCTGTTGTTTCTGAGCGTTTTGAATCTTGATGTTCAGGGGAAATAAGCCTGCTGCTTTGTAAGTAAGTTAAACATAGAATTACCAAATGACCAGCAATCCCACCCCAGAAGAATTGAAACGGGTGTTCAAACACAACCTTGTATGCAGATGTTCGCAGCAGCACTATTTACAGTGGCCCCACAAGGGAAGCAGCCCAGATGCCCTTGAAGAAAGGACAAACAAAAATAGTAAATCTTTACCATAAAATATCATGTACTTACTAGATGATCCCGTTCATATGACATGTCCACACAGTAGGAAAATCTATAGACACAGTAAGTGGATTAGTGGGTGTTATATGTGTTTTACTAAAATTGCTAAAAAGATTGCTAAAAATTCTGATCGATAAACAACACCCCAGACAAAATCAGTCATAACTTTTCGAGTGTAGCCCAAGCATCAGAATCCTCTAAAGCCCTCCAAGGGATGCTGAGGTTTGGAATCACTGACAGAGACCGGACCAGTCAGGATTACTTCTTTCCAGCCATCTTCATAGGTAGCAGTGGGTTGCAATGTTTAAACCTGTGCAGGTCTGCTTACTTATTCTAGAAGATAACAGATGCTTTCAGAAATCTGCTCTCCAGAGTCATGGAAATGGTCTCTTTTTTGTGTGTGTGTGCTGGTGATCGAACTCAGGGCCTTGTGCTTGCAAGGTGAGCACTCTAACCACTGAGCTAAATCTCCAGCTAATGGTCTCTTTTTTGAAAATGGAATTTTAGAAAACCTGACAAGAAAATGATTCATAATTTTGTACATCCCTGTTTTGTTTTCAATATGAGAGAAAGAGTCCCCTGTCTCTAGCTGCCATGTAAATGCAGAATAGTGCCCAGTGTAGCACAGCCCATGACAGGGCAGCACCAAGACAAGCGGCCCTCAGGCTTCCCAGCACACACACGTGTGCACACACCCTGCCACATGCAGACCCTGGTTCCATCCTGGCCACTTCTCACAGAAACCAAGATGCAAGAGGCAAAGGAACCACTACTGATTCCCCAGGGAGACTGCTGCACTTTCTCTAGTCCCCTTGTCCCCTCTTCTCCAGGACAGGTGGTGAATCTCAGCAGGCCGGCCTGCCTGCCCCAGGAAGGAAACTGCACTTTCGTAGCAAGACTTGCTTCCCGTGAGCCTGGGTCAGGCCACAGCTGCTGCTGGCTTTGTGGCTTTGGCAGACTTGCAAATGGGCTAAACGTGGATGGGAGTTCTAGTTCTCCGTTGCTCTCACCAACTTTCTCTTCTGGCCAAGTCTTAATAAACTGGGAGAAAAAACAAACAACTAAGCAAGTGGCTTGCTGCCCCTCGTGGAGCTTCACAAAGTTCAGCCCTACTTCTGGAATCCGAGAGCTGTGTGGCTTGTGATTTCCTTGCTCATTGTTACTCAGTTAATGTCCCAGACTCCCACTTCTGAAAGCAGCTGTGTCTGAGATGTGCTCCTCCAAGTTAAACTTAGAAATGAAATCTCCAGCTTTCGCCCTCAGCTTTCTCTTTAAGTAACATGAGGTTTCCGTTTAAAATGTTGACTAGCGACAACAGAAAGATACTCTTTCAGAGAAAATGTGTTTAGTCAAAACAAAAGTCATAGATTCGTAAGTCCCAAGACCTGGAAAGGTCTTTTAATTCATTTACCAGTGGTGCAAATGTAGACAAGTCACTAAATGCCTCTGATTCTGTTTATTCGTTTATAAAGTATGTATGTATTGAACAGGATATGAAAATTATGAGAAATTAGGCAAAACATCTGAGCATACCACATGCCTACTCAACATTAGTTCCCTAAATATATATTGCTGTGTGGTTAAAGCAGGCATCCTCACACTTAATCCCTGGGAGGAGGGGAGGTTAAGGATAGGTGCAAACACACTTCCTTTCTTTGCCGTAGACTTCAGTCTATCAATTGGGGATCATTGGTAGCAAAAGGATAAAGATAATTAGGGATATAGCTGTGAAGGCAAGGAATACAACGATTGCCTCAGTTATATGTATGTACTGCTCTTTTTGCAAAAATATATTTTCCAGGTCTTTAATTATTCTACAATGTCATTTTTAATGGTTACATAGTAGGGGTGTGCTATGAGAGAAAGCAGCAGGCAACTCTGGTGGCTAATTTAAAAATCTCAAAAATAACCCAAGAGGTGGAAACCATGAAAAGATCAATTATCATACAAGAGACTGAACAATCTCCTGGCTTGAGCTCCCCCAACCCATGCTGAGGGTGGAACCCAGGCTCTCAAGCTACACCCCTCCAGCTAAACTTCTCCATACCTTCTTTTGGCCGAGTCTTCAGTCAGGTCTTGTAATGGTTATTGGCTGTAAATATTTTATAGACAAGCTTTTTAGAAGATGCACGTGTAACTTGTTTCTCCTTGATCGGTTTCTCCTTTCGTTTGCAGAAGTTTAGCCTTTATTTACAGTCTGGGTCACTCAGCAAAAGGGTATGTCCCAAGAAGTTCATCCCGAGTTGATTGTGTTATTGTCACAACACCAGAGTGTACTTACACACACCTGGATAGTAGAGTCTGTGCACACAACAGCTCGGTGGCACACACCACTGTGTGAGTGGGCTCAACGAAACAGTGCTACCTAAACTACAGTCCTGTGTAGTGTAAATTTAGATAAGTTTGTGAATGCTGCATCTTTTTTCTAAATGTTGCTCATCACTTCGGTGCTTTTCAGATCTTCCTCATCTAATATAAAGTGAGACTTTCTCCCCCAAATGTACCTGGTGTGCCTTATCTCAGCCCTTGATTTTCAGTCTTTATCACTTATTTCAGGTGTTTTTGTTGTATTTCCCATCCCAGTTAGTCCACTCATACTTAATACAGTAGCAGAGAGAGCATATTCTACTTTTTCCATCATACTGTATTATGTATTTTAGTTTGTTTTCTCTTTTCCTTATTTTTGTTGGATCTACTAAATCAGCAGTTTGGACATTCTGTTCTGCTTTCCTGTGTCTTTAGTGAATGTCTTCTGCCTGGTTTCCTAGTTGTTCCTTTCTGAGTCTAAGTGCTCTTGCTGTGTGTCAGCCTCTCCCTGTCCTCCAGATTCCCTTAGGCACATTGCTGTTTTCCCTTCTCTGGACCTGGGCTCAGGTCTGGCTGTCAAAAGGCCCTGGAGCTGCTGTTCTAAAGGTGATCAAAGGGAAGGTGCCCTGCTCCAAGCACTGTGGGATAGCGGTGGCATCAGGGCCAGTCTCCGTCCCTAAATCGCCTCAACAGTCCCAGCCTCAGACTAGGAAGCAGTAGTCCTGCTCTGCAGCCCCTCTTGGCTGACAGTGCTCACTGAGGAGAGGCCAGTGCTGGCCGGGTCCCCGATAGCCACTCATCCCGGGCCCAAGACCCTCCTCGTGCCAGCCTCTTCACCTGCATCAGGGATGAGGGAGGGAGGAGCACCTTCCCAGAATCCTTCACTCTAATACTTCAATAGAGATTTCAGATTTAATTCATTTTTATGGTTAGAGCTGGGGACTTAATCCATATTTAGAACCTAACCTATAAGAAAAGCACATTCCAAGTACTTACTCTTCTTACTGATCTCTGACTTGGCTTTTTGGGGGCTGCTTTGTGTTTGAACTTGTGAATGTGACCTTTTATGGCAGAAAGGACTTTGCAGATGGGGTCACTTAAGGACATGAGATGGACAGAAGGGGTCTTCCAGGGGGCGGGCAGGATTTTGGTTGCCTGTTGCCCCTGATGCCTCAGAGATAGCACTTACATGGAGGTCATCTCTAAGTGATAGAAAGAAGTCCCTGGGTGTGACGGAGGGGATATTTTAGCATTTCATATGTGAGCAGCTCATCCAAGGTTCTGGGAGTCAAAGCCAAGCTGTGAAAGATATTGAAGCAGGGTGGGCTGCCTCAGAGACACCCACTGCCCTATATTGTATGCAGCATCTACATCTGCCATGGTGCTGGCTGCATGGCCTTGTTCCCCAAAGTGAAATAGGGCTTCCCTGTCCTTACTGCTGCACAGGCAGGACAGATGGGTGTGATTGTCTCCTCTGTGTTCCATGTCCAGGGTCACGTGAGAATATCAGAAGTGTGGGCAGAGAGAACGGAACAGAGCTGAAAAGACATGACCACAGAATGGTTACAAGGAGGGAAAAGAAGAGGGAGGCGTAATCTCCAAATCCACTTATTTGTCTGTTTGTTAAAAGAGGCCCCTGAAATCTTCAGATACAATTTCTCTCCCTGAAAAGGAAAAGTGCAAGGTGGCTCCCGTTTGTCTGCTGTGCATCAGCCAAGCAGCCTTGTGGCTGTGACTTCCCCAAGGGCAGTGTGCTCAGCTTTGGTCTGCCTGACAACTTCATTCAGCCTGGAGTGATTGGTCGCTCAAGGTGTGGCTGGGATGCACGAGGCCACAGGGTGTCCTTATTCTGCAACTCACTGACACCCCTACTTTCCTCTAGGGGAAGGGGTGCGAGCGATAGGTGCCCCACTTTGGGATGTCAGTGTGATTGCTGCAGCTCTCTGTGCATTGGCAGGTGCTGTGAAATACGTCTCTACAGACACAAGAAACCTACATTTGGATTTCCACTTAATTTTTATTATTCCAAGAGGAGCGATATTTATTTTATAGAGGATCAACAATTTTAAGACACCATTTCCCACTGCATCCTCAGATTCTTCCTCACCAGGGGTTGATTAGTGTTCCACAGAAAAATTTAAAAGGATGGTGTAAATGTCAGTTTCCTGGTTTACTACCGCTCTGTTGTTCCGCAGAATGGTACCACTGGGGAAAGAGGGCAAAAGGTACGCGGGGCCTCTCCATGCTGCTTTTTCCAGCTTCTGTGAATGTGTATTTATTTTAAAAGGAAAATCAAAGGTTTAAAGTGGTAATTTTAGCATCATTTATATTTTACACTTTTAAAATTCTCTAAAAATAAATAAAAATTAAAATTTGGATAAAAGGATGTCATTGGATCACCACTACTCATTAGAAATGTAACACGTGCTATAAGTGCAAACCAGATGGCTAACTTTAAATTGCGTAATAGTCAAATTTAAAAAGTAAAATGAAACAGGCAAAGTTCATTCTAATATATTATCTTTAACCCAGTATATCTAAATATTGATCTTTTCAACAAGTAATCAGTGCAAAAACTTAAGATATTTTGCATTATTTTTCCCTACTGTCTTTGAAGCCCTGTGTGTATTTTATATGTACAGAACCTCTTTGCTTAGACATATTTAAGTGCTGAATCACCAAATGTGCCACAGAACACCACAAGTACACATGATATTGGGGCTATAATAGGGAAACCTTGTAGCCACTTTTGTTTAAGCTGGAGATCAACCCCAGGGCCCCACGCATGCTAAGCATATGCTATACCGCATCTTTGTTGAAATTCGCATACCATAAGATGCAGCCAGTGATATTTAGTATACGAGAGCCATGAGACCATCACTAGGGTTCAACACATTTGCAGCACCTCAGAAAGAAAGCCCACACCCACTTACAGCCACTCTATATTCACACGCCTTGCCACCTACACCAGCTCATCCGCATCCTGTCTGTGGACCGGCCTGCCGTGGACGCTTCATATAAATGGACTCACACAACATGTGACCTTTCGTGTCTGAAACTGTTGTCAGAGTTCATCTGTGTCATGCAAAGTGTGGTCAAAATAAACAGGGAATGTTTAAACTTTGTAAAATGTATTCTAGTGAAGGACACATTGCCATTGATTCCTCTCAGAATACTCCCCCTTTGTTCACACTTACTCTATCTTGCTACTTTCTGAAGCAATCCTGAAAGTCCTTTTTCCTGGGTATCTTTATGAGTTACGATCAAAACTACAGTGAATGCGTCTGCTGCCAGGTGCCATCCAAAGGAAAGATGTGCCCTCACCCACCTTATTCACAGGATCTGACAACCATGCGACTTCTGGCTCTTCCCCAAACTCAGAATGACGATGAAAGATATTTTGAATCGATTCAAGACAGCCACAACAGTGCAGCTAAAGACACTCATGAAAGGGGGACTTCCAGAACCGCTTCAGAGAGTGGTGAGAACATTGGTGCAAGTGTGTTCAAAGCAAGGAGTATTTGAGGCAGCACGCTCGCCGAGGGGAAGGAGGAGGTCTGCAGTAGAGCCTCACGCCATCCTGGGGCCAGGAGACATGTCCGAGAAGCCCCACGTGCCCTGGGATTTGGGGCCCTGTGAGAGGACACACAGGGCACAAGTCGTGTAACTAGAGCCCTGTCCCTTCACATTCCATCACCGAGGCATCTATGTCCCCACTCTGCACTTCATGTGACGGCTGTTTCTGTAGTCTTCCAGGAGCAGAGCCTCTGTGTCCTTGTGGCTGGGGCAGGTGGGGACACGTGCGCTGGGCCATGGGCTCCCTCTGAGGCCCTGTGAGGCCATCTGTCTGTCAGTGGCGTTTTTCTCTTGGTGACCGTTCTGGGGCTGTGTTCAGCCTGGCTGCAGAAGGAGAGAAGGGGAGCCAGGTGATCAGCTGTGTTGGCGCGTGTGTGACCCCAGCATTACTTCAGGTGTGATACCATCCGGGGGGGGGTCCCAAGCCCCAGGAAAGGGGGAGGGTGCTGCTGGCACCTTCTCTAAAGTCCCCGGGCATCGTGCAGCCCTCCCTGTGGAGCCACAAGCAGAGGACATGGTGCTGATGGTGCTGTGTGGGCAAGGAAGAGTGAGACCTGTGTGTCACAACACAGGCAGCTCAGGACACAGAGCAGGAGAAAGAGCAGGAGAAAGAGCAGGTGGTAGACAACTGTGGACAGGGATTTCGTGTTCGTTTGCATGGGGGGGGGGTTCCACCATTTCTTGCATGTTCCTGACTCTGTCAGATCCTGAGGACAGAGGTAGGGCAGCTGCCACCAGTCGTGGCTTGCAGTCAGGAAGCATCTGGGTGTGGACTGTCCCAGAGAAGTTTCTGGAAAACACTGAGTCCACAAGAAGAGGGAACACAGCCATGGAGGAGGCACTCATTGTCTGTCATGGGGACCTTGTTCCTTCCTGAAAGCCAAACTTGTTCAGGTAGCTTATCCAAGAGGCCAGTAAATAAGGACATTGCACCAGCCTGAATTTAAAACAAAACAATCCAAGTGTGACCTGTGTACTGCACGTCATTTCTTTGGGGCTCTAACCTTGACTGGGTTTCTGCTGCGTTTGATGCTTCAGAAGTTACGACTCTCACAGGGATGATGTCTCAAATAACAGGCTTGAAAAAAGGTGTCCCTGAAATAGTAAAACAGTGAGAGGCAGCCTGGTTGCCCTGGAGTGCTTGTTGACGATGTTCCCTGGAGCAGGGGCAAGCACACATTCAGGACCCTGCAGGGCAGGCACAGTTCCCAGGAAAGAGTGGCTGGCAGCTGCGTCTCCTGTGCCTGATTATAACTGGGCCAGAACCCTGGCCTTGCCGCTGCAGCGTTGGCGACCTGAAGCACCAAGTCCAGGGCCTGACGTAGGGACGGGCTTGGGCCGCTGCCTGTGGCGGGAGCATGACCTCTGGTAGACGTTGTCCGGGCACTTTGCCTGGGCTCTGTGGTCACCATTGGGGAACCACCAGATCTTACTCTGAACATGACGTGTGGGCCCCAAGTTCTGGCCGGTTCCGAGAGGGCAAGGTGACTGACTGACAGCAGCCGACACGCAACACAGCACCCGCCTTCAGATGCTGTCATTTCACAATGCTGCTGTGCAGCTTCAGGGCCTCCTGGCCAGCAGCTGGCACTTCTGTGTCTGTTCTCCCAGTGTGGCCAGCTCTGCCCTGCCCCAGCTGAGTGTAAAGGATGCTGGGAGAATACTCCTTCTGTCCTCTTTTGTAAAGATCTCCCACCCAGAGCAGTGGTCTAGACTAGCAAGAGGACACGTCTACAACCGCCAGCTCCTGTACAGACCAGACGTGTGTGGAAGACAGCGCAGCGCAGCAGAGCTAGGCAGTGGCCTCTGACAGCTGTGCTGTGAGGAGCAAACACAGTCCCATCTGCCCCAGCTGCCCTGGCCTACCTGCTGGGAGGGCTGTGCCCACAGTGCACTGATGGGAAAACAGCTGCGCTGGGTTTTCCTCTGTACTCATTAGGGGAGGAATGATAGTAATAGCTACAGATAGTGCTCAGCTCAGTCCCCTTGGATTAGCACTCTTCTTCCTTCCCCACTTAGGGATGTCGATCAGAAGGGAGCAGCGACTTGCTGGGCCGCATGGTGGGGCCTGACCCATGCATGTCTGAAAACTGGCCCCATAGCTCTGCTGTGTGGCCCTTGTCAGAGCCCCACCTTGGCCTGGGTGTTGTTCAGAAAGAGCTCATCCCTGCAGGGGAGCAGAAGGCATGTCGCAGAGGGAACCCGTGCTAGCCAGCTGCCTGTGACCTCAGGTTCCTTGGAGGCCGCAACTCTCTGAGGGCCATTAAAATGATTTCATTTCCTTTATTCTCATGGCCTGGAATCCAAAAGAAAGGTATGTAGTGTAGTGTGCTAATTTTTTAAAATGAACTTCAGACATTTAAAAACAAAGCCAACAGCATGGCACACAAAGTGACAACCGTGGACAAGATAGAGCAGCTATGCGATTTGTCCTCTAACCCAGGACACTTGAGAATGAAAGCAACCTGCTAATGACCTCACCTGGGCAGCCAGTGTACAGCGGGGTATGTGGCCACCCTGAGGAGGGTATTTACTCGTGCATGTGGTTTCGGTCTCGTCCCTACAAGCAAGGATGGAACGCAGTAATTACTAACTGTGACACGGGCTGTAGGGAAAGATGACAAATTTGTTTACCTCTGTCCTTCCACGACATAGGAAATAAAAGGTGGGTGCTGCACTGCCCATCCACACTACCTCAACTTCCAGACTTAAAGGTGGAAGGAGATAATAGAGTGGGCTCAGGGAAGGGCCACGAAAGTTTGCCCCAGACTCTTCAAAATGGCTTTCTCTGCTAATGCTGATTAGTAATTGGTGAATGGATGCTCAAGGGTCCAGTTTCAGCCCTTCAGGTACTCTTTTGTTGTATGCAGTGGTGATGGCAAAATTAAAAGCAGTATTATTATATGTAAATATTTTGAAACACAAAGCTCCTTGATTCTAGAAAGAAAAGGTCACGTGGCCCAAGAGCTATTTTTAAGGGAACACCATGTGATCTATAGTCATGTTTGTTTCATAATACCTCTTGCTGTACAGAAAAGCTTGGAAAAAATATGTATCATTTCATGCATCCCTAGTTCCTTTTGCTTCTCTAGAAAATTAGTAGGAAGTATAAAATGTGATTTTTTAAAGGATGATCTATTTGAAAAGCAAGCCTTTGTAGCTAGTGACGTGACTGACCATGACGGTGACTCTCCGTGTTGGGGCCTCAGCAGAGGGAATATCCGTGTGAACCGCAGGCCGCATGAAAGCCTGTCCAGCGCTGGCATGAGCCCAGGGAGGGCACCGAACCCGTGCTCACCATCCACGGCGGTGGGTGGCTGGGCGTGTGCCGTCAGGCCAGAGGCCACAGCTGGATCTATCCAAGACTCACTGGTAGGCTTTGTTACATGGGTGGCTCAAAGGTTTGGTTTCTTCTTTCTCTTTTGGTGCTTCCAAGCCCATCAAGTACCACTATCTAGGAAAGCGAGATATCTTTTAAAAATGCTTCTGAAAACAGTGAGTCAGAAGGCACCCAGAGGCACAAGATAAATACAGTGCATCTTGGAGAATTGGGGTCACTTACTAATTTGGGGAGAAATGCTTCCTCCTGAATTAGCACAAATATATCAAGAGAGCAGAATACACTATATTAAAGAGTCAAGAGGAGACTTGAAATACCCTAGATGTCGCAGCCCCTTTCAGCCGAGCCCCCAGTGCCTGGGAGGTTGGTGTTGTGTGTTCCTTGTAACACGTGTTTTAAAATCCTCTCCTCTGTTTTGTGAACTCGCCTCTCTGAGGACCAAGGGAATTCTGTTTTAATTGTAGCTCAAAAATGCTTTTTAATATTGTCCTTTTCAAATCTTATTCTTGGTCTTTTATTCGTTCAGAAAAGTTTTAAAGTCATTTTGTCAAGTCCTTCAAAAAATTCTGTTGGACTTTTATTTATCATTATATTTAAAGTAAATTGAGGCCCAGGAATGTAACTCAGTGACAAAGCACTTGCAAAAGTTGACATTTTTTTAATGTGATTCAGCCTTTTCACGAACATGATTTCTCTCATTTCATTTTGTTCATACAGATGTTTATGTTTTCCAGTTCCTTTATGAAGAGCATCTGTGTTTATTAAAATTCTCTCCAGGGGCTGGGAATTTAGCTCAGTGATTAGAGTGCTTGCCTTGCAAGCACAAGTGCCTGAGTTCGATCCCCGGCACCACCAAAAAAAAAAAAAAATCTCTCCAGGTATGATTTTTGTTACTGTGACTGCTGCTGCCATATTTTTTCATTATATTTCCAGTGTAGTTCACTGAGATACTGGACCAGAAATGGAAATTTAAGCAAAGCATGGCAAATAGAATGTCTATGTAAGCCTATAAGTTGATAATAGCAGTATCTTCCTCACAAAGTTACTCTGACACTAAAAGAAATACTTGGGCACTTAGAACAATGTCAGGTTCATAATAAATGCTCATTAAATGTCACTATTACTTTCTTCATCTTTCATAGTAATGGTACCGTCATCACAATGCCAGAAGCAAACTCAGCACTGTCCCCGGTTGGCCTGTGGACGGTTCCTGCCTGGGTGGTTTCACCAGTCCCCCGGAGGGAAGAGAGCAGCAACAGGCCATGCCCTGGCTTTTCCTCCTCTCTCCTGTAGCCTTCTAGTGCCAGCGCACTTCTTGCAACAGGCTGCCCTGCCAGCTGGAGGCACCCAGGCTCTCCTGGGGCAGGAGATCAGGCCCCCGAGCAGAGACAAGGGCAGAGTCTACTCAGCAGTCAGTACTCAAGTCCAGCCCAGGAAGCCCCCCTTCACAGCAGTGGTCTCCAGCATTGCTGGCACCATCTCTGCACAGTAGGGGTTAATCATAATAGACTTACAGCCCCTACACCACAGGAGAGGGATCTGTGCGGTCTAAGGTCAGGCCAAGACCCCATAATATGCATTTTTTTTTGGTAGTACTGCAGATTAAACCCAGTACTTGCATACCAAGCTATATCCCCAGCCTTCTTCTATGATTATTATTATTATTTTGAGACAGGGTCTTACCAGGTTGCCCAGGCAAGACTTTAACTTGGGATCTTCCCGCCTCAGCCTCCCAGAGTGCTGGGATTACAGGTACGCACCACCTCACCTGGCTTCACAATACACATCTTGACAGAGCCAGGCTATGCGCAGTGCAGTGCACATAAGTGACATTTATTGCGTCCTAGCCATGTGCCTGGCACTTAATCCTCCGAGCAGCATTAAGACATTTCATACACTGGGGACCTGGGAGGTAACCGGTGTAGTTGGTAAATTTTCTTCACATGTGGTATCTCATTTAATTGGCATAGACACGCCCTGAGAAGAGCAGGACACAGCAGAGGCAAGGATAGGATGCTGGTCCAGGACTGGCTCTGCTCCCCTCCCAGGCCTCCCACCACCCGCCCGCTGACTCTGAGCCACACTGGACAGGGGGCCTGCATGCTGCTTTAGGAGAGTCGGCAGGGGAGACCTGAAACACTTGGTGTCTTGTTTCCTTGGATGCTGCTCCTTCCTCCCCAGCAGCAGCTTTGTCTAATGACTCTCACAGCTCATATGTATTTCTGGGCCAATCAGTCATCCCATCTACTTGCTGCTAAATAATCTCTGTGTTTTGCTAGTGGACTCTTCTCCCAGCTCCTAAAGTTCATAGAATAAGTGTGAGCAGATTTAATGACCAGTTTATGTGTGGTAATCGTCTGATGTGGTCATGTAGGTCAATTTGGGATTCTGGAGGGACTGGAAATTGAGGCTGTTAATTGCACGTCTCCCTTCCATTTACCAGGCCCTCTCACCTGCAGCCTGCAGGCAGCATGCTGTCATTAGGTCAGCAGCATCGATCCCTGCCGGTGTCCTGATGCGTGCCGACACATTTTACAGGCCAAATAAATGCGCTGGAACTGCCACACAAACACAACCTCGACTCCAAAGTCCTCATTGAGATAACTTTTTAATATTTCTTCCTTGTGTGAACTGAGTATTTCCCCTAGCTCTTCTGTAATTGTTCTGCATTAATCCTTTGTAGCCCTGGATTATGGCCTTAAACCCTCTGATCACCCACCTTTAAATGATTCGGTTCTGTGTAATAGTCAGTGAACATTCTCATGGCAGTAAATGGTCCTATTGCTGTTTTTATTGACTTGCCCTGGTCATTTCTATATTTCCACCAAAGCATTCTGTAATCACCAACAGATCTGGGTCTTGGTAGTAGTGGGCATGGAGCCTTGTAACCACAGAGTACAAGAGGCAGATATTTTTAGTCACCAGGCAGTTGTACATTGCTTAACCACGGGGATATGTCTGTTCTGAGGAATGTGTCATTAGCCAGGAACATGTTAAAAATATATTTACACAAACTAAAACAACTGTAGTGTCAGTAGGTGACAGAATCATTAATATGCAGTTGCTTTGACTAACACGTCACCGTGCCACCTAAGCGCCTGCTTCCGGGTACCATCCCACTGTGAAGGGGCTAATGCCAAGACTGCTGTCCCCCCATCCCCCATCACTGTCTTCCACACCAGGAGCTGAGCAGGCTTGCTGTTCCAGGCAGTTCGAGGCCCTTCTGCCAAGCTCCAGGGACACCACTTCTTGGCAGAGCAACCCAGGCAAAGACATAGAGTTGGGAGACTCCAGGTCTCATGACAGTGGAGGGGAAGCTTCCAGGCATGGAGGAGAGTGGGCCTGAGACAGGGAAGAACATGGGCACAGGGTCCTAGACAGACATTTCTCTTTACACCCTCTTAATACCTTTAACATTATTGAGATCCAGTGTCATTTGCTTTTCCTCAAAGCCTTTAAAATTATAGTAACTAAAAAGCAATTTTAAAGGCTGGAGGTATAGCTCAGTGTTAGAGCACTTGCCCAGCATGCATGGTGCCCTGCAAATTGTTTGATGCCAGGTTTCCTAGAGCTTGGCTCGTCAGATCGCGCCCCCACCCCATCCTGCCCTCGGCAGTTCCCCTCATTGCTATGTCCTGAGGACAGCAGCACCTCTCCCGTAGAAGTCGTGTCCTCCAGCTTGGTGGCCTGGAGAAGCAAAATTCAGATTCATGTCAACAGGTGGCGTTTGTTAGGAACACAGCAGCTGGCCACGAACAAGACAATCCTGCGTTCCTGTTCCCACCATGCACAGAGAGGGCCATCAGCAGCCCCAGGTTCCATGAAACGTACTGTGCAGGGACACAAGTGCCTCTGAAGCCCTCTGACTGGCCACTAGAGGGAGCATCAGGTAGACAAACAAGTGAACACTCCAGAAAGGAATTTGTAACATGTGTTAGGAAATCAATATTTACACCTATTTACTTAGTAATTGCACTTCTAGAATTAGTTTAGAACAAGCAAACATCCAGTATGCTAAGATTTATGTATGAATAGTAATCATAGCATTAAGTGGAAACAATCTAAATGTTCATTATATGGAAATGATTAAATTTTGTTACAGAAATACCCTTTCAATGAATTTAATGGCAAAAGGATCATTAGGAAGTTAAATAGAAAAATCAAATTATGTTGGGTGTGATAGTACACACCTGTGGCCCCAGATATTCAGGAGGCTGAAGCAGGACGATCGCAAGTTCAAAGCCAGCCTGCGCAACTGAATTGAGATCCTGTTTCAAAATAGAGAAAAGGGTGCCAGGGATAAAGTTCAGTGGTAGTATGCTTGCCTATCATTTATGAGGCCCTGGGTTCAATTTCCGGGCCCACGGAAAGAGAAGGGGAGAGACCAGAGGGTACACACCCATGATACCAGCACTCTGGGAAGCTGAGGCAGTAGCATGGAAAGTTTGAGCCCAACCTGGGCAATTTAGCAACTTGGCAAGACAGGCGGTAAGTGGGAGAGGTAATACTGTGTGCCCTTTAAGGAACTTTCTTGGCCTGGGAGTGTGCTGAGTGGTGGAGCATTTGTCAGCCCTGAATTGTACCCCTGACCTGGCAAAACTCATAATAACAACTTTCCCAGATGTTCCACCGTCATATCCCCATGATGTCCTAGTACCTCATTGGCTGCCTCTAGCTGCAAAGGAAGCTGGACAGTGTCAGAGTCAGCCCCCAGTAAGGGAAAGGGCGAGATGGGTACCACGCAGGCCGCTTATCTAGCATGGTTACCTCAGATTTCGATGACGGGCTCATAGTTTCGTAGTAACTATAACTGTCAGAGCGATGTGTCCTTCATGTGTTGAAGAAGTTAGCATTGCTTGGGGAACTGACAGGGGAGCTGAATGTTGGAGAAAGCTCTGGATAGAGGTCAGAAGATAAGGGATTCCAGTTTGCTTCTGCTGGGCCTCTGTTCCTCACAAAGACCTGAGGACAGTGACTCTCACAGCACCCACACATCGTCTTCATCCTGACAGTGTTGATACCCAGTCTGTCTCCAGTGTATATTTCTCAGCCCTGCTCATGTACACCTGCCACCTCTCCTCAGTTCAGCTGGACTTGTCTCTTACCTACATGCTCACTGGGCTCCGAGCTGCTCACTAAGGCCTTGATCCTCTAATCCCAGCTTTCCAGTGGCCCTTATCTCCCTCTAAATGAGCTTGGCATTGAGGGATCTGTCTCCAGCCCACCTCTCTCTGATGCTCTCAGACAGCCAAGCCCATGGTATGTGTCCATGAGGCGGCCCTGTGGCCGCCTTCCTCCTCTGGAAAGTGCTCCCCAGCCCTTCTCTGAGGCCCCATTTAACAGCCATCTGTGCTGAGAATTTGTCCCCAACACCTTTGCTCCTCTAGCCCCGTGTTCCCCTCTGGCTGCATTAATCATGGAGAAGGTGCCACATTCTTCATTGTCCCCCTTCTGGACACCGAGTTTGCTGCAGACAAGAGTCACCTCCCATTGTCCCCAGTGCAGTGCCAGGTGCACAAGATGCTCAATACCCAGCTGCCGAGTGACAGCCAGGGCTCCTTGGGGGTTTGCAGGGTCTTTCCTGTAACAGACGCCCCCTGTCATGTGCCTTGCTCCTAGAAAGAGGCGGGTTGCTGTGGGTCCATCCTCCGTCTCAGACGCTCCGTGGCCTGCAGAGCACGGCTGCCTGCTGGGGCTGCACAGGGCCTGGTAGCAGTGCGCACATCCCCGACCCTGCCTATGGGAGGCCCCCAGAAACGGGTGGGAACAGGTGCTCATCGCCTCATGTCAGCCCTGCGCGCAGGCCACATACGCGGCCTAGTTGGGCTGCACTGCTGGCCTGCGGGCGGCAGGTGGCTAGAAGGGAGAAAGCAGCCCTTCTAGGAGGAGCTGGCAGCTGGCCACACCCCCAGGTGCTGCAGAACCAGTGCTTGTTCTCCCGTCCACGTCTGCAGCCACCGTGCCTTGGCCCGATTCCCCCACGCTGCTCAGGCACTGTCATGCCATGGAGGCACACAGCAGCTCTTGACAGCAGTCAGCTCTGCGAGTCCTGTGACTGCTGGAGCATGAGGGGTGGTGGGGGTCTAGGAGCATCCAGACCTCATTCTGCAGGCAAGGGCCCTGAGACAGAGGAGGGACGAGGAGAGCGGTGCGTGCGAGCGACACACCCGGCCCCTTTCCGGGGTGAGAAGGAGAACACGAGTTGACAGGGCTGCTCAGAGACCACGCGGCTCTTACTAGCTGTGTCCAAGGTGGCCCGGGAGACGGGCCTGGCGCCCTGAGCCACAGAAGCCAAGTCAGAAGCAGTCAGCTGGGTCAAGCCCTGTCTAGCATATAAATTCCTCTTCCATTCTCACTTTCTGCTCCAGGACAGAATTTACTGCGTCCCAAGCATCCCATTCTTTTTCAGGACAGCTCTGTTAAGAGCTCTTCCTAATGCATCTCAGAATGATTTGTGCTTAACCTCCTTTAAATACGGGGACATCTCTCCAGAAATAGATTCTCAGGTTTCTGCTTACAGAATCGTTGTTGTTTTATCCTTTCCTTTCTTGAAATCATTCCGTAGTGCCCATAGGTACATTGAAGTTCATATGTGAAAACAAAGCCATATAATCCACATTGTGGGGGGAAGTGCCGATCTCCTCTTCCCTCTTGTAGGGGATGCCTGGTCTCAGCTCACCCAGCAGCTGTCTTGGGTTCGAGAAGGAAAACCCTAACCCAATGACGGTGAACATTTCAAAGCTTTCAATAACAGCCCACCGTGGCACACATGTCATAGGTTCCCCACCAGGGCACCAGTCCCTGCCTCCATTCATCGGGATTGTAATCTGATCGCTTATAAACCCAGCCCATCAATCAGTGAATGAGTAAAAAAGAGAAAATAAAACCCTGTCCCACCAACCCCAGCCCTCAGGATGGTTTCTGACCTTGCCGTGCAGAGCATGGTCCACAGACCCGCGGCGTGGGCAGCAGCTCAGGAGAAACGCAGCATGCTAGGCCCACTCGCCTTGAGTATTATCTGTGCTGATGAGGGGAAGGGAGGACTGAAGACGCACACATTCCTACCGCCGACATTGCACTTTTTTCTTAATTAGGGAATTCACTTGCAATTAAACATATCTGCATGATCACTCTTTCCCCAAATCGCCATGTTCTACTTTTGTTTTCTTTGTAGGCGATGTAGTGCTCTCACCTGTCCGTGGTTTTCTCCTGACACTACAACTTACTAGTTACTAGTTATCAGGGCACCAGGATGCAAGTGCAGCAGAAGACCGAGCACATGCTCAGGAGATTGTGGCAGGGCCCTGGGGCTCTCCCTGGTGGAAGAGCCCCTCTATCCAGTGCATTCCTTTGTACCAGCACTTTCCCTTGTCCTGGGCCCACGAGAGCCACAGGAGGATCTGGATCCTGACCCTCAGCCGCTCTGGTGGCAGCTCTGGCCTTTGGGAAATCTCTCTCACTTCTTCTTTTCAAGAGCAATTACTCGCCCCAGATGCTCATAGAAAGCAGCCAGCCACTCTGAAATCCAGACAGATTTCCTAATGCTCAGCCCTTTCTCTACCCATTCTGTTCATTTAAGAAGTTTAACTCGGGAAGTGTCTTGAAGAGAAACTGTGACAAAGACCCTTTTTTCCAAAGAAAGGAGTAGCTGTGGCCTCAGGTTTTAGCGTCAGCATCCATCTGAGATGGGGAGCATTTGAGCCGTAGCAGAGATGCTTCATTGAAAAGGACACGTGGAACAGGCGGATGTGGGAGGCACAGGGTACAGCCTGCTGCCCTCTGCCCACCAGGGACAGCAGCTGAGCGTTGCTTGTGCTGCCCTCAATGCAGCGCCCTTCCCGCCCAGGCAGAGACAAAACACGTTTGCTTGATGCAGAGCCGTTCCTGAGGAAGCGGCATCAGGTAGGGAGTCATGTGCTCCACATGGCCAGCTCTGCCTCCAACCAGCAGCCAGGCAGCCTGGTGCCGTCTGAGAGACAAGGCATGGCTGTAGGGAAGTAAAGAGCCAGCAAAGAGTTTCTGGGAGGGGCAGCCCGGATGTGCTTTTCCGTGCTACAGACGCTCGCGGACTGTCACGGCTGATGGTTCTGTGGTTCCTAACCTGGGTCTGGTCTTTTCCTTCAGGTCCACATCAGCCAACTGTATTCAACAGACAAGCTGGTCATTGAGAATCAAGAGAAGCCCAGGACTTAGGGAGCTGGGGACCACGCACCAGTGCAGGAAACAGGCCACTGGCCACCTTCAGCATCATGCTGTGCGAGCTGGGGCTCCCGACACCAGCTGAAATCGCCTGTTGCTCTGCTTGCCCTGTAGGAGCTGATAAACTGAGTCACGTTTCCATCCTGTTTCAGCCTTGGTGTAGAAGGATGGCCACTTTTGTCAGGTTTAGTGTCAGAATGGAGAGCTGGAGGTGGCTCAGTAATGCTGTGTATTGTGTCTCCTCTCTGCCCCACCCCGCCCTGTCACTGCTCCACATTTGTATAGTGCACTTGACAATAAACAGTTGTCTCCCTCATTCCACACCAAATAAACCCATTGCAATAGTGCGTGTTCACTTCCTGCAGAGGCAGGGCCTGCAGAAGAGGCAACATATGGGTGGGGGGGCGCCTGGAGCTGAGGACCCCCTTGGTAAGGCAAGTTCAAGCACCAGGTGAGATTTGGTGGGCAGTGGGGAGGTCGGGGCAAAGGGGCGTACACCTGGGCAGGGCCACACAGAAGTGCCAGGCATGTGGCTACACACCAGAGTCACAGTATGCACAGCCTGGCTGCTAGGTGTACTGCATAGATCTGCAGCCTCAGATTCCCAAGCCCTCCCTGCCATTTGAGCATCTGAACTTCCTCTCTGACAGGCCCAGGGAGTCCACAACCCAAGTTAGGTCATGGAAGTCACTGGGTCCCATATCCGGCTACTCTTCAGAATGCCTTGGAGGATGGAGTTTGAACAGGCTCACATCAGTACTGCAGGCCCCACAGTAGAGGTGACAGCATCACCCTCCTTTTAGTTCTCATGCTCACGAGTCCAGCACACACTTTCCCCACTCACCTGAAAGGCACATGTGTCGTGGCACCTGTGGACCATTCAGGTGCACTCAGGAAGGACGGACCACATGGCTGTCCTACTCGGCGATGCGGCTTTTGATGTCAGGATCAGGCCACTATACCTGTGGGTTACCAAAGTTCCTAGCGGGTCCCAGATCTGTGACACCTCTGAACAGTTCACCCCAGCGGCTGCAGTGTTAGGACAGCCAGGGTGGACTCAGGTGCTGAGGGACATGCAGCAGCCTGTTGCCGGGCAGACTCACCTAGCCCTGCAGGTGTGGACCTGGTGCGTTCTTTCTGCTCTGCATCAGTACCATACATGCCCACGGACTGACAGCCGTACCCAGCAGTACTGCTGGGTGGCACCTTGAAGAGCTGTTCCTTGGAAACCTGGCATCCGAACCTCTCCCAAGGCTCCCCCGTGGCACTGGCAGAGCAGACTGGACGGGTTCTGCAGCCCTGGACAGCGGGCCATACAGAGGGGTTCACACATGCCCGAAGCCTGGACCATACCAAGCTCATTCTTGTCACGCAGGTAAAATTAACTGCATTTGGAGTCTGCAGAAAAAGATGAAGGAGGATGCTGGGGCAGAAAAACAGCCTCTGTCCTCGCACAGGCCATGAGCTTCTCAGAGCTGCGCATTGCACCTTCCCCAACTCCGAGCCCCCAGCGCGATCCTAGAGCTCGGCAGGGGCCCGCTGTGTCTGCCTTCCGGGATGCAGTCCACCTGCCTGGCTGCCCACTGCAGGGCCTGCACCACACACAACAGCCAATCTAATGTGCCAGCCAGGCCGGGGCCCAGAGGACTCCTTCAGTGTCCACGGCTACCACATGAAAGATGCCCACAAAGCGTGCCTCTTCCAGCAAAACCCGTGGCTGAGCACAGCTGCATTCCAGACCTTTAGAAGTGACAGTGACATAATGCTTTAATACTGGGAAACTTTTTCTTCTAGTACTAGAGATTGAACCCTGGGCCTTCACACCGAGCTACATCTCCAGCCCTCTTTTATTTTATTCTTTTTCAAGACAACTTCTCACCAAGTCCCTCAGTGGCCCAGACTGGGCTTAAACTTGAAATCCTCCTGCCTCAGCCTCTCAGTGCCAAGATTACAGGTGCATACCCACACTTGGCAATACTCAGGGCATTTCTGGGCAGGCGCATGACTGTGACACTCTGATGGCTCTTGTTCTCTGTGGAATAGAGAGAATCATCATGGATAACCATGGATTGCCTCATATTCACTCTCCTGCTCCCTAGAAGCAGCAACCTGAACTTTTCCATCTCCAGCCCTGCAATTTATCTTGCATTCCAAAGGTTGGAGGTAGTTCTGGTTATTCATCTTACAGTTCTTTTTGGAAAAATTTTTTCTGGGGCTGGGGATGGAACCCAGGGCCTCACATGTGCTAGACAAGTGCTCTACCACTTAGTTATAGCCTCACGTTTTATACTGTAAAATATCCATGTAATAAAACTGCGAGATACTCTTTATTATCCATGTTTGCAGTACATAATGCTTATATTCCTTGTGTGGAGTTGGTACATGTGCATGTCACATCTTAATTCTTTCTTCATCCCCTTCCTCTCCCTCTCTTGGTCCCCCCTTCCCATTTGAGAAAGATTAATCTCCCTACTTCTATTATCTACCTTTTATTTCGCTCTTTATTTATAATTTGGGTTTTTCATATTAGAGAAACCATGCAATATTTAAGCTTATATGTCCAATTTATTTCACTTAACATTACGGTCTCAAAGTGCATCCATTGTCCTACAGATGTCTCAAGTTTATTCTTTATGACACAGTAGTACTCCACTGTGTGTAAGTATACACTAGTCTGCTCTGTGAAATATACACTTCCTCTGTTGGTAGACATAAAGGCTACTTCCAAGGGTTAGCCATTATGAGTTGTGCTGCTATAAACATAGGTATGCATGTATTGCTGTAATTGAAATACTCAGATTTTTACTTGTAGCTCTCAGTAGAAACATGTATCCTCCTGTCCGTAAAACCTGTATGTAACGTCATCGATGGGGGAAGGTGAGAGAGAGAGAAACTGTTCTATATTCAGCAACAGGGGCCATGGGATTTTTTTAAAAGCCAAGAAGGCTGGTCTACATGTTGGCCTCCTGGTTCTAAGAATGAAAATAAAATACACAATAAAAGTCAAGCTTATGTAAAGTACAAAAATATATTTTGTTGTTATTAAACACAGCCTGCCCTCTATATCCACAAGTTCCATATCAGTGGATTCAACCAACCATGGATTAAAAATATTCGGGAAAAAAAATGTATCTTTTCGGAACATATACAAGATTTTTCTTGTCATTCCCTAAACAATAGAATATAATTAGTTACTTCCATGGCACTTACACTGCATTGGTTAGTTACAGAAGTCCCCATTTTATAAACACTGGAGTCGTGAACTTTCCCAGGTGCACAGTGTAAGACTCACTTTGTCAGATTACGAATGAATCCAATTTAACAAACATTCTCCTAGAACAGAACTCATCTATAAATCAGGGGCTTACTGTATAGCAATCTGGTGAATTAAAGTATACAGGAAGGTGTGTGTTGACGCTATGCAAATATTCCATCATTTCCTGTAAGTGACATGCATCCTTGGAGTTTGGTGGCCATGGCGATCCTGACTTCAATCTCCCACGGATGCCAAGGGATAACTACTTTATGCAAGTCACTCCTTGCTTTCTAGGCTAGAAGACAGCTGAGATACTGAGGCCACGCTACAAATACAACGGCCACTGAAGGCCAAGAAAATGCTCAGGAAGCAGGAGGAGGAAGCTGTCCCACACTTGAGCTCCCAGGTTCCCAGAGCATGATCCCTTCTTCAGGCCCCGTCTCCCGGTCAGGGACAAGGAGTCCTTGAGGAACACAGTCTGAGCCCCGATGATCCCATCTGTGCAAGGCGACCACACATGCTGGGAGAGCATTTGCAAAGGCTCCGTGTGCTCATTCACGGTGGTCCAGGGCGTGCTTCAGAAGCCACATAGAGTGGCCACAGCGTCCGGGTCACAGGGATAAGCATATCTGATGTGACTACTGCAACAAAGCTGGCACAGCTCGTGAGGATATTCATGATTACAAACAGACCGCAGTAACTTGCGCACAGGCCAAGCCAGTAAGTGTCTTGCCGCTAGTCTGGTGTTTGCTAATTGTTAGAAAAAGATCTGGACCAAAACTGGAACTTAGTAGAGAAAGCAATGATTGATACAGCAGCTTCTTTTTACCCTGAGAGTTCACCCAGAATCTATGTGGACAGTGGCTCGCCTCCCCTCCAAAAACAATAAGATCTTCACTTTTCAATCTTCTTGCAGCCTTATTAATACTTCAGGGAGCTATTCGTGAAAATTGCTTTTCGTGTTGATATCCATATAGGGAGCAGGAAGGATGTTGTTTTTGCTCCAGGGCACAGTTTCAAGTCCAAAGACCCTGAAGAGAGAAACAGGAGAACTCTCCACAGTGAATCTGACTGCCCTTTACCCAGGGGAACCATTGCCACCATAGCAGTAACAGCAAACAAAGTCCACGTCTTGCCATCTTGAAATTAGATGGCAAGAATTATGGCCACCAACAGGACTGGAATTGAATGTGTTAGGCGTCTGTGCCCCACTGGTCACAGACTGTCCTCACCACAGCACAGTCCATGTGAGTGAGCAGGCGTCTGCTGCACCTCCCCAGGGGCAAGCTGGCTCCTCCCCGAGAAGCTGGCTCCTGGAACACGGCTCCCTAAAAATGATCTGTGTTTTTCCCTCCAGAGCAAGAAGCTTTGTTAGCAATGTGCACGGTACTAAAGAGAAACCTGGATCTCTTGTCAGCAAGAAAGTTAGAGTATTTCACTTGCGTGCCTGTATGTGATACACACAGCACGTGTGTGATATCGATCAAGGATTATGATGCTGAAGCTAAGAGTGTGGCCAGATGTTGCCAAATAAAAACACTCTCCCACTCATTTGTCAAGCATATATTTAATATTAATTTGTCAAGTTTTGGCAGTCATCAAAATATTTAAAGCATAGTTTAGACTTCCTTGTGGTAGTCTATAAGTAGAAGCTTGTCCTAAGTGTAGAATATGTATCTCAGTAGCTCAGACTACTAAATATGAAACGTTTCTTTCTTAAAAATAAATAAATAAATCAACATCGGCCACGCTGGCCACAAAGTAAAACTTTGTTTCAAAAAAAAAGAATCAAGAGGAGGGAATCATGTGTGCTGTGAGTTACAAAAAGGATGGAAAAACTCACCAGGGCAAGACAGCCTCAGCTGTGGCCACCATGTGTCCAAGGGCCACTGACCGAGCTGCCTGTGCTCACTAAGGTGGGCCTTTTCTCCGCCTGTGGGAAGCTGGGACAGACACATCCGCTCCTGGCTCCAAGGGTCTGCAATGCCAGCTGCATCCGAGGGCAGGAAACCATGCTGGACCAATTAGCAGGAAATCCTCAGGACCAGCCCTGCTGGTCTTGTCTACTGTGGAAGCTGATTGATTCTGTCAGGGCAGTGGAGAGCTTTCTGTCAGCCTGCGTTCTCTTAGAGGACAACCTGGGGCTAAACTCCACAGAAGACAGCCAGGACCTCTACAAGGCCACAGGAACTCCCAGACGGCCTTGTGCCCTTGGAATCCCCACCAGCCAGCATCTGAGCCAGCAAATGTGTGTCCAAAGCACTCTGAGCTGAAAATGTTTTTCCCCATCCCCCGCTAGCTTCTGCCATTACTAATGCAAAACTTAGATCCAGCTAGAAAAGAAAGGGAACATTCATCTCTTGCTCACCTCATTTGCATATCCACCAACAGGAATATGGTTTAAAAGAAAACTGAGTGTGTTTAGGAGGAGTGTGCTGTTAGGTGTCAGGCATGTTGAGGGTGAGTGTGAGCCAGGGGTCCCAGCCTGAGAGTCTTACTTCATTGTCTGGGAGACCAGGGGGACATCTGGAAAATGACCAAGTGCTGGATGGCTACAAGAGCAAGGGAAGGGTGTGGATTCTGGAGAACTCAGATCTCTGTTTGAATAAACCTCGAGGAGGTAAAACATTAGATCAGGGAGCTCACATGGATGCAGGTACACAGGCTAGTGCCTGAACAGTGTGCCTCACATCCTGGGTCTCAATGGCTTTGCACTGAGGAAATATAGACAGGTGGACAAAGCAGCCCCTAGTCATAGATGGCCCAGAAAGCTGCCCATTTCTTCACCTCCCAGCCCTGCCTCTCCTTTGCAGCAAGACCCCATGCAAGTCACATCTCTAAACTTCTGTTTCCTTGTCCATAATCCAGAGCCAAAGATGTTGGTTACTGTAAGGATTTTTAAATACGTGGCATGGTCCTTCTACCAGGTTTGATATAGAGCAAGTAAATGATTACTGTTAACCAGTTCAGGTCTGTCTTCCCTCCATTTTCTGTGGCTAACAACACAGTACTCCTTACCGACCATAAGGAACAGAGGTTTATTTTGGCTGCTGGTTCTGGCCCAACGCTGAGAGGCGACATCTAATGATAGTTTCTTGCTGGCAGAGTCCAGGGGGTGTGTGGGGCATCACATGGTGAGAAACAAGGAGCACAGGAGGGACCTAGCCAACATTTATAGCAGACACACTTTCAAGGTAACTCGTGATCCCATTAATCCATTAATTTCATGAATCTAGTCGGGAGGGCAGAGCCTAATCTCCTGTTCAGGCCCTGGCCCCACCTCTTAATATCTCATGATGGGGTTAAATTCCAACCTGTGTTTCAGAGGGACAAACCACACTCAAGCCACAGCAGCATCCAAGGAGAAGTGTGAGCCCACCAAGCCTGTGTGGTACCAGACTGTGGCTCCCACAGGTCCAAGAGGAGAGGGAAGAAAACCAGGACTCGCCTTTGGAACCTCTGACAGATGAGCTCCCCCCCACCAGCCACTATGGACATAGTCCGTGCCCACCCAGCAGGTCTCTGTGGGCAGCAGGAAGGAGTGGGCAAGAAAGAACCAAGAGTGGAGGAGAGGCATTTCCCCTGCCTATCCAGCAGCCAGCAGTAAGGATGGACGGAAATCATCCAGATAAGTGGCATCACATCCTGTGAGTGTCCAACCACACTGACATCAGCCACTCCCCCTTGCAAGACGAGTAACTGATACACTAGGACACCAGGGCTCTGCCCGCCACGGCTCTGATGGGTGTGTGTCTCGGGGAGATACGAGACAGGACACATGACAGTCCTGTCCACCCCACCTTGGATGGGTCATGAACATGTCCATGTGCAGGCTGTGATGGCAGGAGGTCCCATTTCCAGTTGTTAACTACTGCGGGCAACACTGCCATCCACCTCGTACATGTCTCTCACTGCACACACGCTGCTGTGCATGCATGTTCTGATCGCAGGGAGACATGGCCAGCAGGTAGGTGTTCCCCATGACAATCCTGTGAGGGTGTGTTTGGATGTGGCTGTTCAGACAGGGTGGACGTGAAGAAGAGAAGAGATGGGCCAGGCTCCAGGCTCAGAGCAGCACTGGGCGGTGGGAAGCCTGCATCCAAGGCAAACCCTGACCTCTGCCACAAGCAAAGCCCACAGCAGGGCAGTCATCAAAGCCACACGACCCGCCAGCCCTCCCACCAGAGACCCACGAGGTGCCAAACCTGGGGATCCTCAGGGTGAATTTTATTGAGGAAACTGGCGGGGGTAGGAGATGTATGCAGGGAAAGCAGCTACAGACTCGGGGATGGAAGGTCCTCCTCCCCAAAGGCCCGCTTCCAGGACAGCCCTGCTGAACTCATGAACACCCATCCCAGTGCCACACTGCGCCTGTCACGTGCGAGAGCTCTCTCCACACTGCAGGGACGAATAGATTCCTGACCAGCCGACTCAAACTGGCCTCTGGGGGGAGTCACAAACGAATTTGTTTTTCTTGCACAGATTTGGCAGCATCTTTAGGAGAGAACTAAAAGTTAAAGAAGGATTTTTGGAGGACAGGATGGCACACAGAGAATCGGTTCCAGTGAAGACCAACAGGGAGCAGCTTGGAGGGACAGAGGATGGATCAGGAGAGGAGGGCAGCATCAGAAGCCAAAGCACCACTGCCAAATCAGATGTTAAACACGGAAGAGCAATCAACAAACAGGAGGTGGCGGAGTGGCTGCCTCAGACAGGGCAGAAAATTTGTGAGGAGTCTGTTTTAAAGAAATGCAGAGGCTCTCAGGCAGATTAGCACATGTGCACGGTGTGCTAACAATGTGCACAGGGGTACAATGTCATAGAAATGTGTATGCATAACACTCATGCCATTGTGCAAACAACAAGAAGCAAACGGCACATTTTCCACCCAGGTGACAAGAACAGACTTCTGGTTAGCACTGTCATTTGTCCCCCAAACTGGAAAGTTCATGTATGCTTCTTACATTCTGAAGAAAGCTGGCAATGTTTATTCTCAGAATGGAATCGGTAAAAAGCACCACGCAGAGCCACAGGGAAAGGGAGAGAAGCAGAGACCCACTGCGCCTGGCTCTTCACCACCACCCCTCCTGGCTCCCTCGCGGCCTTCCAAGTTGGGCAGGAATCACTGCAAGCTTGAAGACTGAGCTCACTAGGATAAAGCGCTCAACACACAGCTGGCCAGGGGCGGCGCTGGTGTCCCTGCCAGGCCTGGGCGCCTTGGAGCCTGTGAGCCCCACCTACACTGGGCCACCCTGCCCAGCACAGCGACTGGCAAGCTGCAGACTCCTCTGCTGCTCAGCTGCAGGGTGGTTTTTAAGATTAACTTCAGTTTGTTGTTATTGTTATGGCTTATTTTGAAATGGCGTTAGACTCACAAGAAACTGCAGAAATAGCATAGACAGTTCCCATGCACCCTTCCACGGCTCTCCCCCACAGTAATGTCTTCCACAAGCCGAGCACTCTGTCAAAACCAGGAGATGAGTGCAAGCACAACGCTGTCAAGCTCAGTGTTCACCCTCAGTGCTGAGGTTTTGCCAAGGTAGCTGTTCCTTTTGAGGAGCTGCCCTGTGCATGGCAGGTTATCTAGCAAGCTCGTGGGCTCTGCCCACTGAATGCCAGCACAGGGTGAAGACTCCTGATCTCAAACACACAGCACCAAAAGTGTTTCAGATTGCAGACGTTTCCTGATCTTCACATACTTGCATGGACATAATGAAATACCTTGGAGAAGGGACCCGAGTCCAAACCCAAAATGCACTTATATTTCATAGTCACCTTACTTAGCTTACAGGAAATTTTATGCAATATTTTGCTACACCTCCTTTTGAGTGTGACCTGTCACACAGGTCAGGTGTGAAACTTTCCACCCACAGCATCCTACCAGAACTCAAATGTTTCCAATTTCAGAGCATTTCAGCTCTCAGACACTCGAACTAGGGGTGTCCAGCTGTGTCTCATACCTTCTCCCCAGGTGTGAGCACCAATGTGTTTCCAGACTCAATGAATGTTTTTAAAGTACCGAGTTGCTTCACATTCTTTATCAAAATCAGGGCTCTGGTTCAGCAAATTTTAGGTGTGACACACACTGAAAAACAGCCATACGATCCCACCGCCAACAGCAAGTACACAAATATATAATTCCTCAGAATTGGAAAGATTATTTTTCAAGCACAAGGCTATAACTACTCTGTTAAAAATCAAGGAGAAACACAAGAGCTGGGTTTTGACTACAGCAGTTCTCAGTTTAAATAAACGCTGTCAAAATCCACACTCACAGAAATCTGTTAACTCATGCCTAGTGTTCCACTGAGCACATTTCTTAAGCAAATCTTGAAACAGAAGTTCATGAAGTTATTTTAACTCACTTTATTTTTTTTTTTTTTTGGTACCGGGAATCGAACTCAGGGCCTCATGCTTGCGAGGCAAACACTCTAAGCACTGAGCTAAATCCCCAGCGCCCCTCAGTTTATTAGAAGACACTGTATGAAATTCCACGATTACATAAAAATATACCGGCAAGCCAGGTGTTGTAGTGGCCGCTTGTAGTCACAGCACTCCAAGAGGCTGAGGCAGGAAGACAGCAAGTTCAAGCCCAGCCCGGGCAACTTAGCAACTTGGTTGCTTGCCGATGCCAAGTCCATGAGCAAACCAGGCACCTCCTTCTCTTCTAAGCAGCACCTAGAAAGTGGGGCTTCCAGACACACACCAAGTCAGGCTAAGCTGCCTGCTGGAGCTGAAGGAGTGTCGTGGACATTTCAGCAATACTGCGATGGTGGTGACCTTAGTGTCAACACCTGGGCTCTAACATCAGAAAGTCACACTTGGACCACTTCGGAGGAAGACACTGCACATTTTACGGGGCGTCCCTTGCCCTACAGCGCCCAGCCTGTGCTATCAAATAGCGGAGAAGTGACCCAGACATCACCACGGTCACAGTTGTGCTACAGAGCAACAGATGAGTTGCTATAGAAACCCCTGACGCCAGCAAGCTATCTAGATAGGTCAAATTCCTTTTTAAAACACTTTACTATAACAAATTAAAGTTGTATATTACAGACTCCTTGCGTAAGTCCTTCTGAACCCAGTGACAACTCCAAAATCAGGGGTCAGAAAGCTCAGGCTGTTCCACAGCACAGCACAATGACGATTTACAGCAACTCCTTAGACACCTTATGCAGAACAAGACCACAGGGCTGGGGATTTAGCTCAGTGGTTAAAGTGCTTGCCTTGCAAGCACAAGGACCTGAGTTCAATCCCCAGCGCCAAAAAACAAAACAACAACAAAGAACAAGACCACAGCAGCTGTTCACGGAACGACAAAGGAATGACAATGCTTAAGGAGAGGGAGACGCCAGTTATCTTCAGTTGCTCATTACACATCGTATATCCGTATTAAATTGTAACAATTCACTTCATAAATATGAACAAGTATGTGCCAATTAAAAATAAATCCAACAGAAGTATCAATCAAGGCAGTTTTGTCTACCAGGACGCTGGCGTATTCTCTTTTATACTGTTTTTCATTAGTGAATCCTTTAATGAGTAATAGAGCTATAAAACTGTATACATTGCCACAATATAATACCATAAATGCGTTTATTTCGTAAAACTAATTTCAAGTTAAAAATTCTCAAAATTAAAATTTGTCATAAAAATCACAAAAAACAAAATGTATGCCTCAAGTCTTCAGGGTGTCCATCAGCACAGTGCTGCCCAGGCCAACGCCTGCAGGACCGGGGAAGACAAGCCAGAGCCCAGCCAGAGCTCCGAGGTAGGCGTCCCACCTACTCAAAACTTGAAAGAGTGGTGGGTTGCGTAAGACAGCGCAGACCCTGGCTCAGAACTCAGTCTTCACAATCCGTCTTAAAGTCATTGTTCCCTGCACCAGAAAAACCTGTCATTCAGGGCATGCTGCAGCAACACATAATTTCATCTTTAATGGCTCTACAAACAGCAAAGTCCAAAAGAACTCAGGATTCTGCTAAAAGAACTCAGACTTCTTGTTACTGTTGCTGGGGTAAGAGACCCACAGACCTTTCTAAATGTGTGGAAGGTTATTTTCCCCCCAGAAGAACATACTGTATGATTTCCTTACTAAGCATTTGTCTGCAATTTAACATCCAAGTACACTTGTCCATAGCCCAGGGACCTTCAAACTCAGCTGGACCTACACACTTATGATGCTGACACAGCAAATGGGATCCTGCATTAAATTGTGACCTGGGTGTCACATGGGATTTTGGGCTTGCTGGCTGGGAAATGCATTATCAAAAACAACAAGCCTGAAGTCTGTGCTCATAAACACGACTGCTCCTAAGCTGGCTGAGAGGAAGACGAATGTGCTGGACTATTCAAAGAATTCGAAGCACAAAGTCACTGCATTTATTTTTAAATAGTGTAAAGCTTAGGAAAAAGCCCAACAGTCTCTGGGAAATACTGGTCATTTTCACCTACCAAAGTTACAAAAAGATGCCAATTCAACTGCACAATGGCTTCCTGATAAAAAGAAGTCATTGCCATAGTTTGGATTTGGAGTGTCCCCCAAAGGTCCATGCATTAAAGGCTTGGTTCTTGGCTTGGTTCTTACTAAGAAGTGATGGGGCCTTTAGGAGCTGTGGACTATTGGGAGGTCGTAGGTCACTGGGATCATGACCTGGAAGGGGATTGTGGGACCCTGGTCTCTTCCTGTGTCTTGCATCCAGACCATGCTCGGCCATGCATAATCCCTGCATGATGTGCTCCATTGCCACAGGCTCAAAAGCCACAGCTGACCATGGCTGAAACCTACAAAACTATAAGTCAAAGAAAACCTTTCTCCTTTATAAGTTGATTGTCTTAAGAATTTGTTATAGTCTTGGAAAGCTGACCAACACAGCCATTAAGGAAAAAGAGGAGCACAGAAAAGTGTTCCACAAGAGATTTTAGATACCATCCTCTTCTGACTAGTGGATGTTTCCCCAGCATCACACTTGGATAGCTACTTATATAGAAGTCATCCACAGGATGGCCCAGGAAGCTCTCAACTTGGAGATTAAATGTTTCAGCCTTAGTTAAGAAATCCTCTACCCTTGCTTCTTACTCAACTCAGATTTCTGGAGTGAATTTTCCATTTCAGCCTGTTAGGATGCTGTTACCTGCCCTTGGGAAATGACATCAGGTAACAGGTCCACAGCACAGGCCCAGAGCAATGCCAATATGACTGGAGTGAATGACCAGTCATGGAAAGCATATATCAGCCTGAAGTCCTTAAATAAGTTACTCTCAAACAGCTTTGCTCTACCAGAAAGACACATATGTATAGGTATATGGTTTGTATAAATGTAGACTGTGTGTAGACTGGCTCTCAACTTGTGACAAACAGGCTTCTCTTCCTCTATGAGACTCACTGGGCAAACATTTTGAAAGGATGCCCTTGATTTTTGCTGTGTCAGAAATCTACATTCATTGGCTAAAGAAGATATGGTTTTTCTATACAGTGGAGTATTACTCTGCCATAAAAAGGATAAGCTAGAGACATTTGTAGGTAAATGGATGTACCTTGAGAACATACTCTTACGTGAAATAAATCAAACACTCATGAGTACATATCGAATTGTTTCTCTGGTATGAGAAACCATACGCATAAATAAGGACAAAAAAGTATAATAGATACTAAGTAAAAGAAATATAATATTCAATAGGGAGGAGAATTAGAAAGGCAGGAGGGGGAAAAGAAGGAAAGGAAAAAGAAAAGAAAGGAAAAAAGGGGGAAAATGTAAATAAAGCTACTGTAAATAGGGAAGGGAGGGGTGGGAAAGGTGGGGAACCAAGATGTATCATGTACAGGTAAAAATTAACTATGATGAATGTGATCTCTATGTATACAATGTACCAATACATGTTCTTGGAAATAAAATTTTAAAAATAAATTAGATCTTAATTAAAAAAAAAAAGAAATCTACATTCAGTTGGAATGAGACTGCCTTTTCCTTTCCAAAATTTTCCTGCTCAAATACAGTCAAGGTCAAAAAACTAAACCCCATGAAATACAAGTGCAATATCTACTAGACTCAAAAGAGTTTAAGTCTGAATGAGCCTAAAGTAATAGTATTTAGCGCTCCAACAACCAGCACTTGGAGTGTGTGAGGATCATTTAAAGCTGCATTATGATAGCCTCCCTTCACCCTGTCAGCTAAAAGGAATCTAGAGAGGAAGAGGAAGACACACTGGGCCACACAAGAAACAAGTCTGTCACGTAGTCTGGAGAGAAACCAGGGTCATTCTCTCCAGCAGGCCTCCAAGTACCTGCCCACTTACCTACAAAATGGCCAGGACCACTCTGCAGGAGGAAAAAGTCGGGTCACTGGGGTGAACCCAGGTCATCAGTTCCCTGCTCCCAGCACTGGGACCCTAATGACTTTCAGTAGCACATCCTCCATCCTGGTAGCCATCAGCCCTGCTCTCATGGAGATTGGCTGGGCAAAGGCCAGACTCTAGCCGGTTTATAATTTGTCCCTGTTGTTAAATTACTGCAGCCACCATGCTCTCTTCAACCTGCAAACCGAGGTCTTACGGTGTGAGCTGGAAACACACATTTCATTCAGTTCCATGACGCCACGAAAAGATTTCCATGCACACCTGGGTCGGGGAATGGAAACTGCTAAAATACACAGACTTGTGGGGCTAGAAAGCCTAAATATGGAAAACCTGGGAAATGGCTCCCAGAGAGTCGGCAGTAACCTTCCAAAGATGAAGTGAGCAAGAAGGCTCCAATTCACTATGACTGCCACCATGTGGACATCTCGAGAGCCACAGTGCTCCAGGGAGCCCTTTGCCCCGGGTCAGGTGGAGGGACAGTCAGGAGGGAAAGCTCTCTGCATCCACAGTGGGAGAAGACACTAGCTCTCGAGGGGGGTCTATGGGTCACAACAGCCGTCTCACTCCCAGCGGTTTTGGGAATCGGGAAAGGTGTCAGAGATGCTGGCTGTCCCCAGAGCTCCAGGGGCTCCCTGCTTAGGTGTGAGAACAGGTTGGCTACCTTCCTTACAGACCTGGGGTTTGTTCTGTACCAGCTGCTGCTTCTGAAACCCTATAGACAGGAGCCCACATTTCATCCACTATCCCTGATCTTGTGATCGCAGAAATACTTGGCCATAAGGAAGCAACTAGAATCTCCTTGGTGGAGAACAGCACCATCAATCTCTGGGAAGAACTCAGTTTTTAGTCACTAGAGCTACGTAAGATTTTAGGATTTATTACATAAGTAGCCTATTCAACAAATGGTGTTGAGAAAAGTGGTTATCTGTTTGTAGCAGAATGAAACTGGACCCTTATCTCTCACCATATACTAAATTAAAATCAAAATGGACGAAAGATCTAAACATTAAAACAGAAACATTAAACTTTCTAGAAGACAAAATGGGTAAAACACTTGAAGACATAGGAGTAGGAAAGGACTTTCTAAACAGAACCTCAGTTGCACAGGAAATAGCAACAAGAATCAACAAATGGGATTATATTAGACTAAAGAGCTTCTGTACAGCAAAAGAGTCAGTAGAGTGAGGAGGAAACCTACAGAATGGGAAAAAGTCTTTGCCAGCTACTCCTCAAAGAGGGCTAATATCTAGAATATACAAAGAACTCCAAAAAATTAAAGCACCTAAAATTAATGACCCATTCAAGAAATGAGTGAGCGAAATGAACAGACACTTCACAGTGGAAGAAAAACAAGTGGCCAACAAATACATGAAAAAAATGTTTAGCATCTTTGGCCATTAGAGAAATGCAAATTAAAACAATATTAAGATTCCATCTTACCCCAGAAAGAATGTCAATCATCAGGAAATCAAACAACATCAAATGCTGGTGTGGCTCTTGTGAAAAAGGAACCTCAGAGGCCTGAAAGTAGAAATTCCATATGACCCAGCCATTCCCCTGCTAGCTATCTTCCCCAAAGAGCTAAAGTCATCATACTACGGCGATACCTGCATACCCATGTTTGTAACAGCACAATTCATAATAGCTAAATTCTGGAAGCAGCCTGTATGCCCATCAACAGATAACCAGATAAACAAAATGTGGTATCTATATATAATGGAATATTACTCGGCTATAAAGGACAAATTAGAGTCATGTATAGGAAAACGGATGGACCTGGAAAAGATAATGCTGAGTAAAATAAACCAGACTCGCAAGCTGGACTACCATACAGTGTCCCTCGTTTGAGTGAGGCAAAATACAATCAAAGAAAATGCTAAATAACAGAGACAAAAAGACAAGGGGGCAGATCTCACCCAATAGGCAAAGGGTTCAAGGAAACAAGAAGGGGATAAAGAGGGAGGGGAATGAAAATTCAGAGGAACGAAGATCTCCTAAAAACAAGAACCTACTAACCCAAACTTAAAACAGTAACATGTACACTGTGTACTACGTTCAACTTTATGTAGTTGCGACTTAATATTGCAGCTACGCAGTTGTTTACATTGCTTGTTGTCATATGCAAAAGGCACAGTGTATTATGGTCTAAATCTGTGTAATTTTGGATAAATTTTAATTTAAAGAAAAAAAAGAAAAGCTAGACTCCGAGTTTCGGGTGAAGTAGAGCTGTATGTCCTCCCTCACAACCACGGTGGATGTTCACTAGTTTATGAAATAAGTCCTTGTAAAATTAAACTGAATTCAAAACCATACTTTTAGAAATCAGTAAGAATAGAAAATCTTTTGTAAATACTTTTTTAAAGTCTATGTCTTATCTATTTTACTCCAGATTTGGCAGTTTATTTTAGATGCTATTAGACAGTATGATCTGAGTTTTAATCATTAACTTGGGCTCCCAACTTTATTTAAATTTTTGGTGTGATCCTGGGAATTGAGCCCAGGGCTCTGCACATGCTCATCCACTAAGCTACACTCCCAACCCCCTGACAAAAAAATAACGCAATCTTATGATATAAATCAGCATATTTAAATTATAGGCTATATGCTATCAATATTTTTCAGCTAAAATGTTCTTAAAAATGCATATGAAAAATACGAAATGTACTTATCTAGGCACTAGGTGTTATCACGCAGCAACACGCTCTTTTCTATGGTGCTGAGGATTGAACCCGGGCCCGGGGCTTGGCGTACAAGCACCACCACTGAGCTCTACTCCTGGCCCTTCTTTAAATTTTCATTCGGAGACAAGGTTTAGGCTGCCCAAGCAGCCTTTGGCTTGTGACCCATCTGCCAGCCTCCCGAGGCGCTGCGATTGCAGGCGTGCAGCACATCTGGCTACAAGAACACACCTTTACAAAACGTTATATCAGACCCAAAAGTACCTGCCCATTGCATGAAAGGCCTCGACTACTTTGTCCTTAATAACAGAAAAAAGATGTCACTCTACTAACTGGTTATTTTATTGTTATAAAAATTTATATTTGTAACATTGCAATCGGGGTTATTTTTATCGTTATACATTTTTAAAAACATATAAAGTACCTTGCTTATTCCCACTACAAATTATAGCTAATTACCTTATGATGCTTTCTGTCAACAAATTATTATTTTAAAATTATCCCGGATTCATTAACCTTTGGTAACACTGCCATAGTGAAAGAGAAATCTCCAACTGAAAGTTCAAACTAGATATTTGTAGAGCTAAAGATACTCCATCTAAAGGCACAGAAGGCTGGAGGTGTAGCTGAGTGCAGAGTGCATGCTTAGCATGTACGAGGGCCTGGGCTTACTCCCCAGCACACACACACACACACACACACACAGACACCCCAAATGAAAGGGCAGGGAGCTATCTGACAGATTTTGAAATTTGATGCTTATTCAGAGAGGTCACTATTTCGGTACCTGTTATTATCTTTTAAGTGAAAGAAAGCAGCAGGTAGATTCCTTTTCTCCATACAGTAATAAATACTCTTTTGGGGACTTGGTGTTTATTCTAACCAAGATTACTGAGAGCAGTGTAGTTTTGCCTTTTCCTAGAGGTTTATTTCAAGCAGTAAATTCTCTAAAAGGTTAACTGCCTCATTAACTACAGTTCTCAGCATAGTGTTAAAAATACAAACCAGGGGTGTTGCGTGTGCTACAAAGAGCCAGACAGTAAATATGTCACACCTTGCCTATGGTCTGTTGCGTCTGCCCAACTCTGCCCTGGCACCATGAGGGTGACCGTAAGAAATACATAAATAAACACATGTGGCTGTGTCCCAGTAAATTTTTATTTATGGATACCAAATCTACATTTCATGTAATTCTGTTATGTTGCAAAGCAGTACCCTTCTTTCAGGCTTTTCAACTTCTGAAAAATGTAAAAGCTGATCTTAGGTCTACCTGCCTAAGGGACTCTGAGCCGAGTCTGGCCCATGATCTTTAGTACCCTGAGCCTGTTCATCAGAGCAACAATGAAAACCTCCCTCCTCCAAGGCCACTATCCCCAAACTAATTACTGATACCAGCCTTGTGCTAGGAAACAGAAATTTTTAAAAATGTGGATTACCAAGGAAGGGATGACCCAGGTATGTTGGACTCAGGTGCTTGCCAGGACTCCCGGCTGCTGGCCCAGGCACGGCCATCTCATCCTGGCACCTGAAGCCACCAGCAGTGGGTGAGGAAGGTTCGGGTCCTGACCCGGGGCACAGACAGCCCGTGTGATTCCGAGCAGCATTTGCTTTCCATGATCCACCAAGTCACCAGGACCCGCTGTGGCTCTGAGAGGGACAAAAAGGTACCTTTCCACGCCCCATTCCTTGTGCTTAGAATCCAGCTTCCCTAACTCTTAATGGCCCAGCACGGAGGTCAGGTGCTCTGTCTGCACAAAGGTGCTGCAATTTACAGCCATTCTAATTCACCAAATATCTTATCATGGCCGGGGACACAACACTTTCTTCAAGACATTCTAGAGAAGATTTCC
>PVJO010010176.1:0-65542 GCA_004026905.1 Hystrix cristata
TTTTTATGGCAGTGTAGTACTCCATCGTGTAGAAAAACCACATCTTCTTCAGCCACTCGTTGGTTGTTGGGCATTTAGGTTGTTTCCAAGACTTAGCTATTACAAATTGTGTTGCTATGAACATGGTGGTGCATACGTCCTTGTGGTATGATGATTTTAATTCTAGATCACAGAAGAAATTTAATAAAGTTTATAGAATCAAATGATAATGGAAACACAACATATCAAAACCTGTGAAAGACAATGAAAGCAGTTCTAAGAGAAAAGTTTATAGCTGTGAATGCACACATAAAAAGAATAGAATGATCCCAAATAAATAACCTCATGGTGCATTCTAAGTCCTAGAAAAACAAGAGCAGTCCAAACCTGAAACTAATAGAAGGATAGAAATTATAAAGATCAGAGTGAAAATTAATGAAAATTGAGATTAAAAAACAATTTAAAGGATCAGTGAATCAAAGAGTTGGTTCTCTGAAAGGGTGGGAAGGGGATCTGGGGAAGGGGGGAGATGGTGAGAAGGTGAAACAAAAATGACCATGATGTGATATGTGTGCATATCAATCTGTTCATGATAAATGCATGTACTATGTAGCACAAAAATACAGTAATAAAAAAGGGGAAAATGTTTTAATATGCATTTTTGGATTCTATTATCCAAGGATCACTAAGGATTTTTACATCTGTATTCATAGTAGATACTGGGGTGCAATTTTTCTTTCTTACAGTGCAGTGTCCTAGTTGCTTGCTTTGTCACTGGAACAAAATAGTCAATACTTCCAACTTGGAGAAGAAGTTTATTTTGACTCACAGTTCAGAAATAAATTTCAGCCTATGTTGAGCAAGCGTAAACAGAGAAACAGCACAGCAGAAAGGCCTGAGTGTAGGAAAGCTGGTCACATCCCGGCAGTCAAGAAACAAAGCGAGAAGAGGGAGGAGCTGGGGAGGGGGACACAGCCCTCCCAGGTCATGCCCTGAGACCCACCTCTAACTAGGCCTGCCTGGTGTTGCTTGCATGATCCAATCGCTTCCTAAAGCCCTGCCTATCAGTGCACTGAGGTTTTTAGGGACATCTAGATATAAACCATTACACCTGGCTTTGGTATGACGGTGATACTGACTTCATAGAGTTAGGAAGTTTTCTTCTGTGTCTGTCTTAATTGTAGAAGATTAATGCTATTTCCTGCTTAGATGTTTGGTAGCATGTGCCAGTGAAACAATCTGCGCCTGGCCATTCCTATTTCTTTTTAGGAAAGTTATTAATAATACATTCATTATATTTAATAGGTACAGCCCTATTTATATGATCTATGTATTTGTGTAAGCTTAGTAGCTTATATCTTTCAAGGAATTAATACATTTCCTCTAACTTATCAAATCTGAGATATAGTATCCTATTAATGCCCATAGGGTCAGCAATTATGTCCTAAATAAATAAATCAGTAATTATGTTCTAAGTTTGTTAAGTCTTACTTTTATCTTTCTCTCATTTTCCAAGATGGCAAATTAAATAAGCGATCTTAAACTTCTTGTTTTTGTTTTTTGGGATATATATATTTTTTTTCCCAAAGGATCATTATTTAATTGGAAAGTTATAATACATGTAAAAATAAAGTGAGTGACAATAACAGATTCTTTTTTAAAATACACAATGCTATATATTTCCTTCTAAGCACTGTTTTTGCTCAAGTTAATATACTTTTGATAGGTTACATCTTCATTTCCATTTAGTTTAAAATATTTTTATATTTCCCTTGAGACATTTTTCTTTGACCTATGCATAATTTTGAAGTATGTAGCTTGACCTCCAATTATTTGAGGACTTTTCCATTGCTGAGGATTTTTCCGTATCTTTCCGTTGCTGATTTTTAATTTAATTCCATTTTTGTTTGGGAGCATATTTCATATAATTCCTACTGTTTCAAATTTGTAAAGATGTATTTTGTGGCCCAGAATGTGGTCATTTGGTGAATTTCCCATGTGATTTTGAGAAGAATGTGCATCCTACTCTATTGGATAAGATATTCTAGAAATAGCCAGTTAACTGATGGAATGTTCAGCTCAACTTTATACTCACGATTTTCTACCTGATGAATCTGTCCATTACTGATAAATGGGAGTAAGAGCTTCCTAGTATAATCGTGGATTCATCTATTTGTTCTTTCTGTTTCATCTATTTTTGCCTCCTGTAATTTGACACTGTTGTTAGGTACATACAGGTCAAAGATTGTTGTGCCTTCTTGGATGCTTGTTTCCTTTGTCTTATGTGATGGGCTTAATCTTTAACAATTTGTCTTGCTCTAAAGTCTGATTTGACTGAATGAATATAGGTCTCCCGGATTTCTTTTGATTAGTATGTTCCAATGGTATATTTTGCTCTATCCATTAACTTTTAATCTACCTGTATTTATATTAAAAACAAGTTTCTTGCAGAAAGCATATAAATCAGTATTAATTTTTTAATCCACTGTGACAGTCTCCATCCTTCAATTTATGATCACTCTTATTTAAAGTAAATGGATATAGTTTGATTAATATGTACCATATTTGTACTTTTGCACTCATTGACTTCACTCTTTACTTATCTTTCTTCCATCCCCCCTAGTTTTAATTCATCCTTGCTTCTTGAATATCTATTACATGTCCTCTAAAAATTAGTGGCTGTTCTAGACTGCAACATACATTCACAACCAATCTAGTGCATTTTATCTTTATTTTCTAAGTTTTTATTTTTATTTTCATTGTAAAAATTTATGGAGTGCAGTGTGATAATTGATATATTTGTACAATGTGTAATGATAAGTCACAGCTAGCATTTCCACTTCCTTAATAATTTTTTAAAATTTTTGAATACATGTAACAATTGTATATATTTAGGAGGCATAGTGTGATATGTCAATACAGGTTCAAAATATATACTGATCAAATCAGGGTAATTAGTATTTCCATCCTCTTGTCAATTACTTTGTGTTGTAAGCCTTCAAGTTCCTCTTGCATTATTCACAAAATATATAATAAATTATTGTGAACTATAATCACTGCATTGTTTGTAGAAATTTAGATGTCATTATTTCTATACAAATGTGTTTTATTTTCCATTATCAAACTCCAGCAAATCAAAACCAAAATGAGATATCATCTCACCCTACTTAAAATGGCTATTATCATATTATCAAAAAAGACAAAAAATGCTGGTAAGACAGTGAAGAAAAGGGAATTCTTACACACAGCTGGCGGGAGAGTAAATTAGTACAGCCACTACATAGAACAGCATGGAGATTCCTCAAAAAAACAGAAGTGGATCTCCCATATAATCCAGTTATCCCACTTTTGGGTTCATAACCAAAGAACAGGATACAAACATATCAAAGACACCCTGTGAACTCATGTTTATTGCTCCAGTATTTCCACAGCTGAAATACGGAATCACTCTAGATGCCCACAGTGGGTGAGTGCATGGAGAACACTGGTGTACACATGCAGAGTAATACCGTGCTGAACACCATTCAGCTGTAGGACAGGAGGAGTTCCTGTCATTTGAGACATTCTGGATGGAACTGGGGGCCATTAGTGAAACAATTTAGACACAGAAAGCTAGGTTCCACATGATCAATCATATGTGGAATATAAAAAAGTTGATCTCATAGAAATTGAGAATGAAATGGTGCTTATCAGAGACTGGGGAGAGTAGGGGTGAAAGAGGGATAGGAAAGGTGGCTCAGCAGCACTAAGATGCAATTAGACAGGAGCAAGAAGTTCTAGTATCCTATTGTACAATTCAGTGTCTACAGACAGCCATCCAGAAGGGCAGAGAGAACTGGGCCACTACAGAGATTCTTGTGGAAACTCAGGGCTCAATCTCTTTGCTGCCTGTTCAATCAAGTGAACTTCCAAATTATGTACTGTGTACCTTGAAAAGCTAAAAAAAAAAAAAAAAAAAAAAAAAAAAAAGATTGTGAATATTTTTACCAGAAAGAAGTGATAAACATTTGAGGTAATAGACGTGTTTAACCTGATTACACAATGTATACATGCATCAAAATGTTACATGGTACCCATTAATATCTCCAATTTCTGTGTTTTTATGTGTTGGTGAAAAATATATTTAATTAAAACCTTTAAAAACATTTTAATGTATGCCACTTAGTGTCAGTGGCATTACTGCACTCACAATGCTGTGCAATTCTTGTCAGTATCTTGTCCCAGCGTATTTTCATCACTTCCAAAAAAAAAAAAAAAACCCATAACCTTTAGCAGTCATACCCCATATACCTCATTCTTCTTTTCCCCAGCCTCTCACAAACCTGGTGCCTTTCTCTCTATCTCTATAGGTTTTTCTATTCTAAATATTTCATACTCAGTGTTAAGAAAATAATCAAGTGCAATTATAGTGTGTAAGTATATGTAGTTTTCTTCTCACTTAATATTACACTGTTTTTTAAATACCATCTTTATAACCTTCATAGCAAATGATGCATAATATTCTACTGAGAAACTGTTGGAGTTGACTTAATAATTTCCTTTGGGAGTTTGTTGCTTTTTTGTGTGGGGTACTGGGGATCAAATTCAGAGCCTCTGTCCAGGGTCTCCTTTATTTTAATTTGGAGAAGGGTCTTATTAAGTTGCTAAATACCCCAGACTGGACTCGAACTTGTGATCCTCCTGCCTTAGTCCCCCAGAGTGCTAGGATTACCGGTGTGAACCACCAAACCCAGCTTGCAAAACATTTTTGTTGCTTTTCAGTTCAGTTTTGCTGCTCTAGCTAACACTGTAATGAACACCCTGGTGGACATAGCTTCTTTCCAATTTTAGGTTATTTCCTTGTAATCAATTCCCATACTTGGAATACCTGGAATAAAACATGTAGCACAGTGGTGATTTAATAGGGTTATGTTAATTTTCAACATTCCTGGCCATAAGTGAGTCATCTCTTTCACCTTCCCCTTTTTAACAGCGGCCATTTTATTTATAAGTTTTAGAGTCTCCTTGGTTTGTGGCATATGACTTTGAAAACAGGGATGCTTTTAGCTCTTCCATTCCCTCACACTGGCAGAGTGATTTTCTCAGAAAAACTGGCATATCAAGCCAGATAACATTTCCAATTTATCGCTCCCATGAAAGTGGCTGCAGGATAAGAACAAATACAGTCTGTGTTCAATCTATTCAATTAGAACAGAACAAGGAATTTATTTCAATACATACAAATCAGCAAATCCCATTCTAGTTGAATCCCACTTACCATTTATGTAGTCTTAATTAAATCACCAGTGGGGTTTCTTACAAGGAGCACAGCCTTCAGGAAATAGGCTTACTAAATGCTCTTCAAAAATGGTTTGGTGGTGGGAGCAAATAGTTGAGATGGGCTAGTTGTTGGAGTTCCCCAAGTCTCCTGCAAGTGCCAGATCTTTCTAGAACTGCGAGTTTATAAACAAACAGGTTAAGCTGGGCTTTGGGGTAGGGCTTCTGGAGCAGGCATTGCTCTACTCCATTCATTGCTTCCGGCTCTTTGTCTAGCCCTCTGTATGCCCCTCTCCACATCGATTCTTATGCAAACTTAGGGAGTGCTTCATGCTCACATTCTTGGATCTCTCTCTCTCTCTCTCTTAATGGAAAGCACTAAATGGCACTAGTTGTGAGTAGTAAGCTCCCCAAGTTTCCACTATCCAAGACAGCATGGTAATACGCTGAAAACCTTAGGCACAATTTATGCCCCTATAGATTTCACTTCTGATCAGCTCTCTGCCTAGTAGGAACTAAACTTTACTTATTTCTACACATCCAGGCGTGCTGAAGGACAAAAGCAGTATTGCCATTGCTCCCATTTTCTAGGGAAAGTGGTAAAGGGCAGTGAAGAGATGAGAGTTAAGCTCTGATCTTCACTGTCTGGTTTCTTCTAACTACTACCCTGGACCCAGGTTCTGAGAAGAGACATTTAAGGATGCCTCTCCTAAAAGAAGCAGTCCCCTGGATGGAGTCTCAGGAATTCACAATGCGCCTGCTCTCTGTGTGTCTTCTCTTCTCTGAATTCTTGGGTTTCTGTATTTAAAGCCTTCAGGAGAACCCTGAAGCTACTAGGCCCTGAGGCTGCCATCCAGCACAGCAAGAAAATGGCAGAGTAAGAGGAGTTCAAGAAATTGTGCCTCAATTAATCAAATCTTGTTCCACTAATTTTTTTTAAAATTTCTGTTGGATTCCTGGTCTCCAAGAATTTTGAAGTTTATTTTAGGAAACTATCATAAACAGTTTTCTTCCCACAAAGGCTGAAAGGACATTGGAACTAGCTCCTCCATCCCCCTCAATTTACAGAAGAGGACTCAAAAGGGAGAAGTCACCCTGCCGGCATCACACAGAGCCAGACCTGTCACCTTGGTCGTCATATCCTCAGTCCCTGCCTCCTTTAGGAGTAAGTGTCATTTACCCTCCCTTTGAAAGACAAGAGACCACATTTCCTGGGCTTGATGAGCTCAGACTCCAGCGATCCTTATTTACAAAGATGCAAAGCAAACTCTATTTGCTTTGCTTTGCAGGCCCCAGGTGGTGGTGATGTGTAGGTTAATAGCCTCTTTGAATATGAAGACATGTGAATTGGAAAGCAGCTGAGTGTAATAGAAAAATAAAATTGAAAGTTGAAGTCTAGAGTTGGGGTCCAGATTCTACAGCTCCCTGCTTTTTTGATCCTGAAGAGCTGCGTAGTCTCCCTAAGTCTGCCGTTCACCGCTGCACTCCTGGCATTTAAGGCAGAGCCTCACAGGTGTGAGGAGAGGCCTGCACATATTCAAACATAGCTTGCTCGTTGTTTTACAAATAATTCAGTAATCCACTTCATGACCTGTGTCATCAGCTTTTAACTTCATGCTAAATCTGACTCTAGAAAATAATTTAATATTACTTCGTCCCCCTCACTATCATAAAAATAAATGTAATAATAGTACCTACTGTTGAGACACTTCAAAAAGCTGTTGTGAAGACTGCAGAAGAGAATGTAGGTCTAGAACCTGGTGCTTAGTAAATACTCAATAAACTTTTCTGAGGCTGAGGCAGAAGGATTGCAAGTTTGGGCCCGGCCTGGGCAATTTAGCAACTTAGCAAGACCTTGACCTAAAGTTTAAAAAAAGTTTAAAGGCGTGGGGATGTAGCTCAGTGCAAAGGCCCTGGGCCTAAATCCTAGTTATGGAAAACAAACAAACAAACTTTTCTGTTGCTACATCTTTCTATGTACAGTCATGCATCATGGCAAGACGTTTTGGTCAATAGCAGACTGTATACACCACAGTAGTCCTATAAGATTATGCTGCCCAGTGATGTTATAGTTATCTTTGCGCAAATCTGTGATGTTTGTACAATAATGATGTCGCCTAATGATGATTTCTTTTTTAATCAGAATGGATTTCTGTCATTAAGGGACAAGAACTCGTGACTAAATGAGGAGTGACAGGGAGTGACAAGAGCTGCAGAGAAACAGGTCAGAAGGACCCATATTTCACGTGGTTTGGAATATCACATTGTGGAATTGAACCTATTCCCCAAACATCAGCTTGTACGAGACTTATTCTCTATTGTGCATGTCTTGGGCAGCCTGCCTCTACCATGCTAGAATGTGTCCAAGACAAGCGTATCGGTCAGCATAGTCAATGACATCCTCTTTTCTTCCTTCCCACCTTCCTTCCTTCCTCACTCCCTTCTTCCCACCCTCCTTTCCTTTGCTTATCCCTCCCTCTTTCCTTCTTTATTCAGTATAGATATCAGATGGCAGATCTCATGTGCAATTTTCCCTCTGGGTTGCCAAATTCCTGATCGTTGTCCCTCCCAGAAGCAATTTTCCTAATCCCTAGTGGGTGCAAAACACAGGAAGAAGTTTTAAACCCTCCTACTTGGCAGAAAGGCACCCCCCCATCCCTTGTTCTTTCTCCCCTCTGTTCCTCGTCACCAAGGTAGCCAGAGCCTCTGTCCGCAGCTTCCTCCTCCTCCTCCTCCTCCTCTCCTCCTGTCTGATTCATGTGTTGATGTCTTGACTCTAAGCCAGCTGCTTTGATGAACTGGTATCACAGACAGGATTTATTAGCAGCAAAATCATTTGCCAGGGAAGAGTAGGAGAAGGTAGGGAATGTTCCAGAGAAAGGAAGAGAGAAGGAATGGATAGGCCTACTGTTACACTATTATTTATTAATACAAAGAGGAAAATTAAAAAGCTTGTGTACTAAATGCTTTTTAAAACACTTGTTTCCATTTTCTTCATACTCCAAGGAAGCATGCATTACAATTCCTACATTGTAGATGGAGAAACTAAGACTCAAAAACATGCGTATCTTCCCAAATTTGCATATCCAGTTATTGATACAGCCAGGGCTTAAATTTAATCTGAAGAAATAGGTCTGTGCTTTTAGCCTGAATGCCCTCCCGTTCAAAGTCTTTCCTACAGTAGAAAACAGGTTGCTCAACCACTTCTCAGACATCCTCAGGGGTAGGAATGAAGATCATACAGCAAGATACGAGGCAAAAGTGTGAGGACTGGTGCACTCGTCATACAGGAAGCAGAAAGAGAAGGTGCTGCCTGAGGCAGGGCAGAGGCTGAGCCTGTCGGTCGGAACAGGGACTGAGGACACGAAGCTGGCTGTAGATACTAACCCTCTTGTCAGGTGTAAATCAGCAAGTGGGGCCTGGTGTGAGCTATAAACTTAATTCCAGCAGTCTGAGATGTTAGCCTAGAGGCTAAGTGGTTAGATACCCCCATCCTAGCAGGGGCATGCAGGGACACAGAGGAGCACTCTCCAGCCCTGGGAGGGAAGGGGCTGGGCCAGGGCAAGGCGGCTGGAACCTTGGACAGCAGTAGAAGCAAAATCCTGCTATTCAGGTTTAGCTGTTCAGAGCCCAGAAGCAGGGCTCCCCGCCACGTTCACAGCCATTTGTGCACTGAGCACAAAGGAATCAGAGATTCTATGTACTCCAGCAGTTAGTCCACGGTCTACTAACATGGAGAACTGAAATGCAAAAATTAAGTGCTTTATGGGGAGGAATAAGGGGCTTTGGTAGCCTTGAGGAGGGACACTTACTCAGCTTCAAGTAGTGGAAGGAAGGGGGCCTTCCTGACAGTGGTGCACACCTGTAATCCCAGTGGCTCAGGAGGTGACATAGCTCAGTGCAAAGGCCCTGCATTCAACCCTAGTACCACCAAAACAAAAACATCTCACACATTAGACAGGGCAACAGACAGGTGGGAGGTGAAGGGAAGCAGGAGTACAGGAAGCAGCAGGAGGCAAGGCCTGGAGGTGGGAAAGAGCCTGATGAAGAAAGAAATCATAGTTGGATTTACCGTGACTGGAGGATGGAATGCTGATAGCAGTGAAGGAGAGGAGTTTGGAAGGATTCAAAGAGAAGTAACACCTAAAAGGCTTTTAAAGCCCTGATAAGGTGTTGGAGAAATTATAAAAATCAAATAACACCAGATATCTGTCTTTTACTTAAAGACGGAGAACAGATCGGGCAACATAGGACAAATACCGATTTTCCTATTTAGGGGACTGAGCACGCTACGCTCCACGTTCTCATATCTTCCATTTCAAGTGCTGGCAGGTGCTGGGAGGATCTTTGGGTTTCCTCTCAAGTAGTTTTGAGTGGGAGAGGAATATGATCGTGTGTTTCCTCACACCGCTCCAAATTCTCCACAGAGGAGAGATTGATTAGCTGGCTCTCCGTGTTCTACAGGTAGGAAGTATGGTGCCTTCAATCAAGGCAGTGATGCTGTTGGAGAGAAGCTTCCAGAATGGAGGCTGAAGAATGTAACTGTCAGCTTCCCCAGATGAATAGAAACAGCCAAGCATGCATGCACCCATGTGTGTGTGTGTGCGTGTGTGGAGAGAGAGAGAGAGGAGAGAGAGAATGGAGATGAGGGAGGTAGAGATATTTATTTTTCATTTCAGGGATTGGTTTATACCACTGTGGAGGCTAACAAGTCCAGACTTCGCAGAGCAGACTAGCAGGCTGAAGACTCAAGGAAAAGCTGTAGTTTTAATCTTCAGACAGTACGACAAATTATAACAATCAAAGAATACTGGAAATCTATCTTTTATTAGGGAAGGAGTCTGGCAACATGAACCATATTACTGTGTACTTTAGAGCTAAATTCCCTCTTCTCAGGAGAGTTAACCTTTCTTTTATTAAAGTCTTCAAAAGATTTGATTAAGACCCACCTACACGATGGAGGGTAGTATGCTTTACTCAGGTCTATGGATTTGAATGTTGGTCTTGTGTAAGAAAATTCCTTCACAGATGCATCTAGACTAATCTTTGACCCAGTATCTGGGTACTGTGGCCTAGCCAAGTTGACCTGTAATATTTACCATCACAGGAAGAGATTTTTCAAACTTGTTGATAGCATAGTGCCTTTCAGAGGTTTAAGAGTGAGTATTGCATGGACCAAGGATCAGTGAACTGAAGAAATCTTGCTCATCACCTGCTTTAGAAATAAAGTTTTATCGGAGCGTGGGGACATCCACACATTCATGTATTGCTGGTGGCTGTTTTAATGCTACAGTGATAGAGATGAGTAGTTGTGACAGAGCCATGTGGCCTACAAGGCCTAAAATATTTGCTGTCTGGCTTTTTATAGAAAATGTGTGTTGATCCTTTATATAGACAATTAAACATACATGTCTGGAACTCTACTTTCAGGTCTGAACTGGAGATGTGAATGTAGAAGATAACGTGTATTAGAAAAATGGCAAAAATATCTGTATAGGGCCCCACGGTGCTCCAGCATTTGGAGGTCAAGAGAGGAAGGTGAGGTTATAGAGGAATCTAAAATGACACAGCCAGTGTGTCTGCTGGTGAACTAGAAGAAAGTGGTTTCACACGGCTTCTTAGAGAGAAAAATGTCTCAAAGAAGAAGAAAAACATGGGCCAGCCAGATTTAGCAGTATGGTAGAGGGGACAATGAGGATTTTGAACAGCGACAATAAAGGTAAAGGAAAAGAAACTAGATGGAAGAAAAAGACATGGAGAAGACATGGTTTTGCTGCTGAGAGTGTGAATCAGTGTTAGAGTGTAGCCAGCATGGATGAGGCCTTGGGTTCGATCCCCAGCATCACACACACACACACACACACACACACACACACACACACACACACTCTTACACACACACATACACACACAGAAATCTTCTTTGTACACACCACTGGTGTGGTCTGCTCTAGAGATGAACTTTTATTGTTTGGTAATGTCTTCTTCTTACTTGCATTTTGGAAAGTTATTTTCAAAAAGATTAAAATTATTTTCTTTTAGTGTTTGTAAGAAATCATTATACCCCCTGGATTCCATTATTGCAACTGGGAATTGGATCATCAAATCCACTGCTAATTCTTTGGATGTCATCTACCCACCTCATCCACACACCCTCTATGCCAGCTGATTTTACAGGGATGCCTTTATTTGTTTGTGTTTTTGAGCGGTTTTCTACTATGTGCCTCCATGAAGAATCTTTTTTTTTTTTTTTTTGCTTGAAGTTTGGTAGTGATTTTTGAATCAAAATCTTTTAATGATTTTGGAAAATTCTTTAGCTACTATTATTTCAAACAATTCTTTTTATCCCATTCTTTATCTCTCTGTCTACCTTTACATGTATGTGTATATATAAATATAGATATATATGTCTTTCCTCTCCTTATGAAAATCTAGTTACACGAATTTTAAATAATTTTATTTTGTCCCAAATGTCTGTTCTTTTTTTAATTTTCAAACTTCTTCTCTCTTCCTAATATAGTCCATATTTTTAATATGGTACCATCTTCAAGTTCAATGATTTTCCCTTCTAATCTGTTATTAAATTCATCTATTGAGTTCTTAAACTTAGTATTTGATTTCTCATTTTCCAGTTTTTGATTTGATACCTTTTTAAAAAATAGATTGCAGTTGTCTAGTAAAATTTTCACCCTCTCACCTGTTTGATTATCCATACAGAGCAGAGTTAAAGTCCTTGTCCAATCTCCAATGCCTAATCGTTATCAGTCTGCTTCTACTGAAGTCTTCTTGGTCCCTTGTCTTTCCATGCCTAGTAGCTTTTCACTGAATGTTGGTTATTGCATGTGAAAAGATCTTAAATCTCTGGATGATATTTTCCATCATAGTATTTATTTTGGCTACTTAGAGTTGTGTTGAGGTGGACTGCCTTAATTAAATCACATGGTGAACTAATGGAAACCTGAATTTTAGACTACATAAGGTTTGTTTGTTTTTTTGGGTTTTTTTTTTTTTTTTTTTTTTTTTTTTTTTTTTTTTTTTTTTTTTTTTTTTTTTTTTTTTTTTTTTTTTTTTTTTTTTTTTTTTTTTTTTTTTTTAGTTTCCCTGTAAACCTAGTGTATAGCCCTTTGGCTGTTACTATTAGAATCCTCAGTGCTATGGGGATCTAATTTCCAATTCTTCTTTGCAGCCCTGTGAGCCACTGAAATCTCTGTGGAAATTCCCAGACTCTTAACAACAATCTATGCTCAATTTCTTAATCTCATCCTGTGATACTTTCGGATTGGCAAATCCTTCTGGGGGAAAGTTACCTGGAGTCTCAGGCTTCCTTCCTGGAGCTTTTCTTCTCATTGACATCTTGGCCCCTCAAATTCTGATTGTTTTGGTAATTGTGAACCCCAGATTTCATTTATTCAGCATAGGACACTGCCAGAGCCCATGTTAGTGGTCACTTCCTACCCAGTTCTTGACTCTTTAATTTGTGCTTCTGTAAAACTTCAAATGCCTCTAGAAATCACTGATTAGAGAAGAATATTATTCTCTCAAAGATCTCTGCCATTCCAAAGGCCTTAGTTTATCAGGCCCTGACTTCCCTGATGGCTGTCATATGTCCTCTAGTAAATGAAGTTATTTTACTCATCTTTTTAATTATACTTAGAGCCATATCAATCAAATATGCTGTCAACTCATCCATTGTATACTGGGCAATATTTAAGTAGTCTTGGTTGTTGTCATTTAATGGAAATGATTTGAACATGTAAATATGCCACAGGGAGGGATCCTATGAAGCAGGAGAAAGATGATACAGAAAAGTAGACATAGCCAGAGTTCCAGCTAAAAACATGTACACACCCAAAGCATACATATAAAGACTGTTTATCAAGGTTAGAGCAGGCAAGATGCCCAAGGGATGGTAATGAAGGAAAAGCAATACCATATGTGCATCTGAAAGAGGAAAAGAACAGAACAATAAAGCTGAAGCCACGAAACGTAAGGGCTGCTCAACAGAAGCTGTGGCTGCAGAGGAAAGTCGCTGCTACCAGGTCTATAGCCAGGCATTTCAGAATGGAAGCAGAGACACCCTTGTCTTTCTGAACACACTCAATCATCTCCTGAGTGCCCAGTCCAACATAAGGGACTTAGATGGAGAAATCGATAGAGGTAAGCTAGCAAACACACAGACAAGGTAGGAGAATAGAAGTCGGGCACAGCCACTAGAAAGCAATCAGCACCTTTGACAATAACTAAAGGGGTTCAATCTCTAATAATAAAACAAAGGCCAATGAAAGCAGAGTGCAATGTATTAGCCTAAAAAATATAGGAAGGATATTTCATCCATCATGTTTGTTTCTGGTGATTTCTTTAACAAAAAGATACTCCTTTCCCCATTAGCTAATACGTATTGTTATTATCATAAAATATACATAACAAAAATGTTTCCATTTCAGCTATTTTAAAGTGTATAGACAGGTGGCATGAAGTACATCATCGTATATCCACTACCACTATCCATCTTCAGAAATTTTTCATCAAACCAAACAAAGAACAAAGTCTATGTGTATTAAACATTAACTCTCCCTTTCTCTTTCCTCCCTATGTTCTCCATCTTGACAAAAAGTAAGTAATGTAGAGGGGACAGTTATGAGTAGATTTGTGGTGAGGTAATGGAGAATTTTCTCCAATGGCTTCAATTTCCCAAAAATATATCCAGTCGTCTCATCACATGAAGATAAAAGGTGTGGGGACTGAGAATGAGTATCTCAAAAAGAGAAGAGAAATATGAAATTGCCATCTACAGAGTAGGAAGTAGTTTCATTGCAGGGCATCGTGGGATTTCAGCAGTACCGAGTAACCACATGAGCTCTGTTGCCATGAAATTTAAGTGACATCAGTGTGTGTGTGTGCTTATTTGATTCTTCTTCATTACTGTTCAGTTAGCTATGTGAATGGGTAAAGGAGAAAGAGGCAAGATTTAGGATATTTTAAGGGGATAACTACAAAAATGAGTCATGAAACTTGTGCTGATTAAGGTGTTAGGAGAAGACAGAAGCCTGATGAATGGGGGAAAGGTGATGTGGTTGACCTAGCAGAGGGTTATAGAGATGGAAGAACTATTGCATCAAGGTTATAGAGATGGAAGAACTATTGCATCAAGGGTCCTGGATGAGTGAGCAGAAATACAAAGTGATAGTCTGTGACTGAGCTGTTTGAAATGTATCCCAGAAGTGGAGAAGGAGTGAGATTATCAGTGTACAGGGTACCGACCTTGGAGCGGGTGATCAAGGCGGGACAGAATAAGAGATGGTGAGAAGAGAAGAGGTCAAAACGTCAAACGAATAGTCACACGCATGAATGTTATGCCACCCAGAATGATGAGAAGAGTTGGGATAGAAAGAATGACTGTGAACCAGGAATTAATGAACACAGCAAGTGAAAACATGGAGTCTCTCTGCCTCCCCTTTCATCTAAATCTTTTCAAAGGCTTCCACTGCCCAGAAGATCAAGCCTCCCACCTTCCAAATAGCTCTAAGCTGGCATGAGATGATTCTCAGGAATTCATCCCGATTGCTGCAGATTTGAGGAAAGAGTCTAAGGTACTGACAAAACCAATATTGAGCTAGTTTCAAGATCTAGCTTGAACATGTTTACCTTTTCTCTAAGTGTGTGTATGTGAGTGTGTGTGTGTGTGTGTGTGTGAAAGACTTTGAGAGAAAGAAGTAACTGCACAGGAAATTTTGGCATCCTCCTCAACTGTCATTCATCTTATTGAGATGTCTAGTTGTGGGGAGTGTATGGGACTGACTCTATTTTTGGGTTAATTAGCATATCATTCCTCTTGGACATGATTGGTTTAAAGGGTTAGGCAGGCAAACTAATTATACAATTCAGAATGAAACTCAGGATATTATTGGGAGGGGGGAAAAAGCTGACTCAAGCTCTGATAGGGCTGGTGCCCACAAGAAGTATACACCTGCTTCAACTATCTGACTACCATGAAGATGAAGACAGTAGGGCAAGCTTGTGATTCTGATTGAAAATCATGCCCGAAACTTAATGGCTCTAGACTCCTTTTGATTATATAAAACCACAAATTCAGTCCCCATTTAATCCAGTTTGTTTAGGTTTTCAGGAAGTTGCACCTGAAAATATCCTTGACACAAAAACATTTGACATGCTCCTTCTGGGCCTAAGTCAAACACAGGCAGGGCAAGAGCACAAAGCCAAGGGCCGCAGGTAGACAGCAGTACAATGCTATTGTTTAAAAGGAGGAATAAGTTCTAGTTCACACAGCAGAGTGAATATAATGAACAATAATGCACTGTGTATGTCAAAATAGAAGAGAGGTATCTGAATGTACTCACCACAAAGACACACATGCTTATTACCATGAATACTACCCAACATAAACATGAATCAAAACATCTCCTCTCATCACACCTCAAAATTATGTACAAACATTGTGTTGATCAACAATTTTAAATACTAATTAAGAAAAGATGGGAGATGATATTTAACCAGAGCTGAAGCCTGACCAAGGCACACACAGATAAGCTAATGTTTTGTTTCTTGCAATACTTTGGCAAAATTTCTCCAGTGGGAGTTTTCCAGCAAAGTAATGGAACACTGAGTAACCTGAGAATTTAATTTGCATTTAGATGCACCTGTTCTCATGAACGTTGGTCTGGCACTGCTAACAGAGCTCCAGTCTAGTTTCCAGCGAGGAGCAGATATTGTGCAAAAACACACTTCTCGTCATCAAAAAGGTTCTTCTCATATATACAAGCTTCCTCCAATATTCGTTTTTTTCTTCAGGCTCCTGCTCGGTGAGATCGTAGTTGATTTAAGCTGTTAGGTTGTGAATTATAGCTTGCTCTGATGCCCCAAGGGAGCTCAGTGAAGAGACCGCCAGCAGCTGATTAGGTCAGAAATACAGCAGTATCAAATACGCCTATTGACAATCTAGCTTGAAAGGCAAGAGCTTCCCTTGCCTATTAGGCAGCTCCAGTCTGCCTCATTGCTGTGTGCGTCTAATGAGGAAGAAGCCTCAGAAGGAGTTCAAGAAGGATGGCACCGCCCTCTGCACTGGCAGCCCAGCTCCCTGTTGCATAAAGGACCCCTCGATTTACCCACCTACGAGAGGAAACTTGCTGCTTAAACAGCTGCAGGGTCCAGGGAAGGAAGCAGCCTAACTAGGCTCTCTCTTAGAAACCTTGAGTTGTTAGACTAAAGAGCAAGTGGGATCCAGGACAGGAAGTGTAATCTTCTCTGCCAGTGTTTCCTGTAATAACAGAATGAATTTTAACCCCTCATTTCCTCACCTCTGTTTGGCCGTGGGTGCCTTTTGAACTTCAACAAACCGAGCCATCTTTTCCAGAAACTAAGAGCCAGGAAAGTGTCTAACGGCATAGGAGACCGAACTTACCAAAAGGCTTATAGCTAATAACCGGTGCAGCTGAATGTGTCATTACCATTTGATCACATCACCTTCTTCTTCTGTCGTGGAGGTTCTCAGTGCTGCCTACACATTAGAACTACCTGGAGACTGATGAAGAGGGCTCACACAAAGTCCCACCTGACTCTATCGGGCATCGATTTTTGTACTATCACCCAACATGGACTTAAGTTACTTCTGGAAGTGAGAAGAAAATAGGGCTATAATGGAGATTCTGAAACTCTAATGTGTCCACAGAATGTTGGGGAATATTGCTAAACTGCAGATCCTGACTCAATAGGTATGGGTGGGGACTGAGATGCTACGTTTATAAAAAGTTCCTAGGTGACGCTGATGTCCATATTTCAGATTCACACTTTGAAAAGTGAAGCTGACCAGCATTTTTCTCAAACATTGGTATGTTTAAGAAACACCTAGAATGCTAATCAAGACACAGACCTTTAGGTTTATTATGACAGAACGGTACCTGGGCTTCTGTGTTTACATCAAGTTCCAGAAGCACACTTGCACCATTTCATCCATTGGTTCACAAACTTGGCTGCACACTGGAATCTTCTGGAAACCTAAAAAAGAAAGCCCAAGTCTCATTACCCCCAGGAGGTTCTGATTTACTGAGCCAGGAACCAGTTATCAGGAGCTTTAAAATCTCCCCAGGAGGTACTAACACTCAGCTTTGAGTATGAATTCTGGCATATGCAGCTTTTACAAATCTGCTCAATGACAAGAATAGTAGGTTCCTGGTCAGTGCCATGACCTTGTAAGTTTTAATTAATGGAAGATTCACCTGAGAAGCTACACTTTTTCCAAGCACCAAAGGTTGTTGTTTTGGTTAAGTAAGATTTAAAAATAAACACTGAACATGGAACAAAATGACCCCAAGGATATACAAAGAAAATATTTTCACTCTTCTCTGGGTCCAAAATGGATTTCATCTGTCTCATTGAATACTGAAAAGTTGGATTTTATCTCCTAAAACTTGATTTGTATTTGGTTTTTACTACTATCTATATATAGATTCTTGGGACCAGTTTCTTTCCTTTACAAAGTGAAGATTGATTGCTATAGTTGGGATGTTGAGTGTCTCCAACTGTCACATGTTACAGGCTTGTCTCCAGGGTAGTATAACTGGGAGATGGAAACCAGTCGGGGGAGGGGCCTGATGGTAAGTAGTTAGATTGTTAGGCCTATGCCTTCAAAGAGGATCATGGGACCTTAGTCCTTTCCTATTTCACTTTGCTTTCTGGTCCATAATGTAAATGGCTTGCCCTGCTTCCACCACCCCATGCTGCGTCTGTTAGCGGTCTAAAGAAATGTAGCCACCTGATGTTGGACTGTAGTCTTCAGAATCATGAACCAAAATGACCCTTTTCTCTTCTTAAATTGATTACCTCTGGGAGGGGAATGGGAAAAAAAGAAGAAGCAAGTTATATCATGTACTGGTACAAATTCCCTATGATGACTGTAACCACTATGTATATCTAAAATGTACCATTAAAATAAAATTTTAAAAAATAACTTAATTGCCTCAGTTATTTTATTATAGTAACTCAAATCTGACTAGCACAGGGAGTATCCAGCTATCAAGTCTGTAAGGACTTTACTATAAATCTATTATTGGAAGAAGGTTAATTCAGTAGACTTCTGCTGATCACTTCTCCAGAAACCCTCCTACATTCTTCCAATATCAGCCTTTGTTTTTATTTGAGTATCTTTTTCTTCTCCCTTCAGAGTTCAGAGAATTGGCACAATAAATTACAGTTAAATCAATCAATGTATTCCATATCCATAATTTGAGAATGGGAACAAACATAAGCTTGTAACCCAAATATAATTAAACATCAAAGCAAAACAAAAAAAGCCCTTTGCTTGGAGAAAGGCAAGTTCCCATCAGCACTGAGCCTTGTAATACCCAAAGAGGAGCTGATGTAATCATCATGCCTTCCAAGGGAGAGCCTGGACCACCGAGTCTGAGAATGAAACAATGTAATTGTGAAAATAAAAGATGGAACCAAAGCATTTCTTGGTCATATTGCTTATAACCCCTAGATGTATTCATGCCAAAAGACATTCCCAATTGACTTTTCTATTATCTGAGCCAGTTTGGATTTTGTGCAAGCCAAATTTATGGATTTAAGTGACCTTTCACTTAGAATTAAATGGAATTTCCCTGAGGTAGTTAGTATTTTGAAGATGACACAAGTACACCCCATAAATATATGAAAACTAACTTAAAATCTACAAAGAACTTACAGTATGTAAATCTAGTGCATTACCAGAAAAATGCACCCCACTTGGATAGTCTTCACCACATAATAAGGCATTGGGAGGCTGATGAAAGTATGGTTTCCAGTGGTAACTGTCTTATATAATGACCAGAGACAATTAGCTTTACCCATCATTAAAATACTTGAAAAGTTCAGAACACTCTCCCTAGAGCTATACCTCTTGATCTCACACCAACAGCAGACAATTTAGGACCAGGAGTTTTTTTATATTTTTGAAAAATTCATCACAACTTTTAAAATAATAAAACCATCATATGACATTTCATTAGTTATTCATAAGAACAAAAATTTTTAATTTTTCATTCACACAGACTAGTAGTTCTCAACCAGGGTCTATTTTTTCCCAAGTGGCCTTTGGGAACATCTTGAAACACTTTCTGACAGTCACACTGGGGAAAGGGGTGCTCCTGGCCCTACTGGCCAAGGATACTGTTAATACTCTTGTATATACACTAATAGCTCCCAATAAAGGAATAATTAGCCCAAAATTCTAATAATGTTAATGCTGAGACATTCTCAGCGTAAGGTCTGATTGCATTTGCAGTATTTCACCTAGACTAACCATGGCTAAATTAGCACAGCTGAGGCCCAACAACTAAATTTGCTATCACTTTTTACCAAATTACAAAAATCCCAATGCATTCTTAAATTAAGGATGACTGGCTATAACATAAAACATTCAGTAACCCTATCATGTAAGGGGGGATTCAGAAAGTGAAAATATAGCCAGGAAGCTACTCAGGAACCAAGGTAACTAAGAAGACTACTTGACCCTGCGTCTTTTACGGGATCTTGTTCCTGGTGCTACATCTTTCTCTTCTGCTAGTGGCCAATGTTCATATCTGTCCGGCCACACCGATGACACCCAGCCACCGTTAGTCCCCGGGGGTCTCAAAAACGGCTCATCAGCCAACATAACTTGGTAATAACTCCTTCTACAGCAATAGCTCCCGAGAGTCATCAAGACGTGTTTATATTCATTTTCTCTGTTGGTCTGAGATGCAGTCTGGTAAGGAAGATAAGCTGGGTGCCATTAGAGCGACTGTAGATGAAAGGACAGGAGCTCTGAGTGCTCAAGTCACTTTTCTGATGTCACAGAGCTGGCTATTAAGAGGGAAAATAGGTCATCACCATTCCTACTGGGGTGAGATGAAATCTCAGGGTTGTTTTGATTAAGAACTCTTTTACATTATTGGTGAGAATGTAAACTAATAAAATCATTATGGAAATCAGTGTGGACACTCCTCAAAAAACTAAAAACAGAAATTCTGTTTGACCCAGCTCTTCCTCCCTCAGGTATACTACTGAAAGAACTAAAGACATCACTATGTGGTGATACTTGGGGAACCTGTGTTTATAGCAGCACTAATGACAATAGCTAAGCTCTGAAAATAACCAGGATGCCTCTCTACAGACAAAAAGATAGAGAAAATGTGGTGTATTACGTAATGGGATATTATTTAGCCATAAAGAAGAATGAAATCATTTCATTTGCAAGATAATTGATGGAACTGGAGAACCACAATGCTAAATGAAATAAGTCAGACACAGAAAGTTAAATATTACAGGAATTTTTTGTGTATGAGAATCTAAAATAGAAATAAATGAATGAATAAAATAAAGGAGACATGGTATCCAGAAAGCCAGACTTTTGGAGCCGGTAAAAAGGACTAAGGAAAGGAGAAATTAAGGGAGAGGGTGGTGAAAGGCTCAATAACGACCAAAACATGTTATGCGTATATATCAGCTTCCCCAAATGAACATCACTGTTCCATATTCCAAACATACACTGGGAAAAATCTTAGTAAAGAGCTATAAGTAGTCTAGTTAACATACCACAGTGTGGATCAGAGTGGTGAGATGTGACACCCCTGATATAAGTAGGACCTAGATCTTGAAGGACAAGTTTCCTGGAATAAGTCTCTTTCACATTTTGGGGTCTGAATTTTTTTTGAATAAAATAAGATCATTGGGCTCAATATTTTTAAGACCTTTTGAAATTAAAATAATAGTAGTTCTACAGTGTCAGATGAATAGAATAAATCTGCAGGATTTTTACACCTAGAAAGAACACGTATCAAAAAGTCCAAAATAAGTAAAAATTCAAATTTTCATTAAGAAAAAAGAAGAAGAATAAGAAACAGAGCCCGGTATCTGACTACTCTTCTACTCTTTTTGTCTCATTGAATTTTTTTTTCCTTTTCTTCTTTTCTTTTAAATTGCAAAAGTGTTCATGTTCCTACTACCTAGTAAAAATTCAAATGTATGAAGAAACACTTGAAAATCTCTCCCTTTCTTTCTAGTTTTTGAGACAGTGGCTGTCTAGTTGCCCAATGTCTTCCACATTTGTCAAACCAATTGGACAAACAGGAGCATTAAAAATGTTAATGTAAAAATATTAATGTAGGGACTTCTCTTAAAGATGCTGAGTAGTCTGGGTTATGATGCAGATATCTATTTTTTAAGTTCCCCATATGAAAAATACTTCTACAAAGAAGCCACATTTAGTAACTCTGGAAAATGATGCTTTGACTGAAAACTTTAAGCTTAAAGACAAAAAAACTTTGTGTAAACAGTGATTGTTATTTTCTAAATTTGCATTTCACAGGGGTACTAGTTGGCAGTTCTCAAAAGCATTTCTTTCTACACTAGGATTGAACACATAAGCATATGAATAGTAGGTAATGAGGAAAGATTTCTCATTATCAGAGAAAAAAGTTGCAAATAAACAAGGAAGGAAGGGGACAATAAATCCTGGGACATTCAATTCAAGTCAGAGACATTAGTATGAACTCATGTTCAATTTATATATAAATAGATAGATATTAGCATATGTTTCTTTAAGTGCATCACTTTTATTTTATTTTATTTTTTATTTTTTATTTTTAAATTTACCAAGAACATGTATTGGTACATTGTATACATAATGATCACATTCATCATGGTTATTTTGTACCTATACATGTTAAATCTTGGTTTTCCCCTCTCTTCCCCATCCTTTCCAAAGAGGTATAATAGACATTATGCAAAGGAAAGATAATATTCAAAAGGGAGGAGAACTAGAAAGGGAGGAGGGGGAAAAGAAGGAAGGGAAAAAGAAAAGAAAGGAAAAAGGGGAAAATAGAAAAATGTAAATAGTGTATGTTTAAATTTTAAAAATTACTGCAAAATACACATTGCCATTAATCTCCCTCAAAAGACTCCCCCCCGCCACCTCCCCCACACATGCACTTAGACCATATTTACCCCATCATTCTCGCCACTTTCTGAAGTAGTTCCAGAAGTTCTGTTTGGTAAGTGTCTTTAGTTGCACTGTCTTGGCTGCCTTCATGTTTTGGATCAATTCAAAATGCTTACCTTTCGTGGCCATTTTGAATTTGGGAAAGAGCCAAAATCATATGGGTCACAGATCTGGTGAACAGATGGATGAGCACACACCGTTGTATTTTAATGAGCCTGCCTTCTGTTGGATGGCACCAGGCAGCAGGATTTACTGTATTTTTAATTGCACCAATAAAGACATTCACAAAAGTGGAATTCCAGAACTGCTTCAGAAAGTGGTAAGAAAGGTGGGATAAGTGTGTCTGAAACCAGGTGAAACATTTTGTAGGGGATTGATGGCCATGTGTCTTTCAACACAATAAATATTTTTAAATTTAAACATTCACTGTACTTTCTGAACATATATGGAGAAAGAGGACATAGAAACAGAGACAGAGATGTATATAATTACAGAAATGTATATATGCATGAGTTGTAAATACACATATATTTCCTAACTCTGTCTGCTGTGAGACATCTCTCTAGCAATGGAATTCCTCTGTAAGGAAGATTTGTTTCTGGCCAGATCTGGTTTCTAAATACCATTCTTCTCATAGAAATGACTAATTTTAAAACCAGGACAGGAAATATATAGGGTGAAATTAGAGTACTTTATAGTGCAGAAAGCAAGGAGGTACTCAAGATGTAATAGTAATAAAATGGGCCATACCAAGGAGCACAGAAAGAAATCGCGTGGCCAAGGCTAGAAAAATATGAGTAACAAAATAAATAATGGTACACTGAATTATGACCCAAACTGCAAAATAAATATATACAAGTCCATATTGATATAAATAAATGATTGAACAAATAAATTAATGAGAAAGAAGAAATAAATCTTCCTTACAGAAGAATTCCAAATGATGTGCTCCTCCGCCTAAGAGACGAAGTTAGTCACCTGCTGCTTGAATGGGAGCTGAACTTAGTGCCTTGCTAGAGTACGGAAATGGAATGGGAAAGTATTAACTCAATACTTTCTAGATCTGTTATACACCTCAACCAAGTGATCAGGTTAAACTGTCCAGTGGCTAGTGGAAGCATGTCCCCCCAATATGATGTGACAAGGACACATTGCCTCTGGCATTCTTTCTCAAAACCATATCCTCTGACTACTCATGGGAAAAAAAAAGAAAAAAACTAGGCAAACCCAAATTGAAGAATGTCATAGAAAATACTGGACTAGTAGTTTTCAAAACACCCCACAAGGAATGTAAACATATGTATTACAAACATGTACTAATTTTTTTTGTTGTTTTTGTTTTTTGAGACAGGATCTCGCAGTGTAGTTCAGGCTGGCCTTGAACTCGCTATGTATTCCAGGCTCACCTCGAAGTCATGGCAATCCTTCTGCCTCACCTCCTGAGTGCCGGGATTATAGGTGTGCACCACCACACCCAGTGTAAAAGAGATTTTCAAAAAGAGAAAAATCCATCAGTGTCAGTAAAAATAAGGAAAAATTCGAAACTGTCACAGACCAGAGACTAAGGCAGAGTGATGAATAAAGCAACATGGAATTGTACATTAGATCCTGAATAGAAAAGGGACACTGATGGAAGAAACTAGTGAAATACTAGTAAAGCCCAAAATCAGTTAGTCTTTTAGTTTTGACAATATTAGTCCAATATCAGTCCTTTAGTTTTGAGAAATGTACAACAGATATTCAAGATATTAACGATAGGGAAAATTGTATGAAGATGGTCTGTAGAACCTTTGCAGAAATCTGCCCTACTATCTATGATTATTTCAAAATAAAAATTACAGTGGAAATAAGCAATTTCTAGTATTGACCTTCTTGGTTTTAGGGGTGGGAAATCGCTCCATTCGATTCTAATGTCCAATCAAGGTTGAGAATAACCTTTCCAACAAGGTCTAAGAAGTAAAATTTCACATTAGTCTCCATGATTATAAATAGGTAAACACATAAACACTGACTTGCTTTTCAAAACATCATTATTTGCTTTAAATGAATCACACTAAACACAGTACAGTTTGTCCCTCTTATTTAGTAACAAAGTACTCCATAATAATATTTGTAGACCACAGTTCACTTGATCACTCTTTTCTTGGCAGACACACTGTATGTCATGTTTCGTTCACAGGGTGCCCACCATTGTTTCCTAGCAAACATATCTGTGATGTTAGCATTGATGCTCTGGGTTAGGATTCTCAGGACGGCTTTGTGATCCCTCCCTGGTAGAAAGTATACCTTCTCTTTTTGTCTGTTGCAAATCTTTTTCTGTTTCCAACCGAACAATGGCACATTCTGAAAGGTTGCCCACATTTCTGCTTTTGGATTTACCCTTCAGTCTTCTGAAGCCCTAAATGGAAAAACCATTGTCCCCTGTGAACCAAGGCGAGGCGCATTAGGGGTTGCTCAGCAACAGAGGGCAGAGAGAAGGAAGAACCAGAGAGCAGCCAAGGATGGTCAGAAACGCACTCGCAGGGAAAGGTGTGGAACGAGGGAAAGATAAGGCCCGGGACAGAGAAGGCAAAGGGGTGGCCCAGACACAGTTCAAAGGGAAGCACTCTCGGTCCTTTCTTTAGCTGGCTGCCAGAGCAATTGTTATAAGACACTATGCTGTCTCTCCTTTTTCCCTGCCACTCCAACTCTTCTATGGCATTCATTTTCCCTTCGAGGAAAACAAAACCTTGTGTTATTAATCGGCTCTCTGTTGTTGGGACAAAATAGCTGATATTCACAATTTAAAGGAGGAGAAATTCATCTGGCTCCCAGTTTCAGAGGTTTCAGTCCATGGTTGGCTGGCTCCAAACCAGGACTATCATGGCAGAAAGGTGTGGTAAAGGAAACCTGCTCACTTCATGGTGGTTAGGAAACAGAGCGCAGGAGAAGAGACCAGAGGGGAAGGGACCAGGGACCAGATATTGCCCTAAAGGCGACATCTCCATTAACCACCTAGACACACCCAGAAATGTGTTTTACTCATCTTTTAAACCAATCAAATTGGCAAGATTAACCAACATTGGCAACAACCTAAATGAATGGTATTGGGCTCCATCCCACCTCAGTCTTTGTGCTTGTGCTTTGTGAGCATTTGAGTGATCGGCATCATCCCATCTCTCAGTCCTCACCTATGCATTCACCTCTGCAGACAACCCTTGTATCCCCCCATCCTAGTCTACCTGTTAGTGTCTACTAATGCACACTATTTATTCCCTTCCTAGAACATTTCACAATCTCAAAATGCTGTATTACAAGTCTTCCTCATGACATGGAAGTCTATTTGAAAAAGGACCTGAAAACTTTGCTTATCTCCATATTCCTAGTACCTGACATTTAGAAGACATCCAGTAAATATTTTATTAGATATTTATCTACTTACAAGTAAACCTGCTACAATTTCATTGATGCTGTAGAAGACAAAAGACGTGTGGACCAGAAATGGAGGAAAATGTATTACCCACAGCAACAGCAATAATCAGAGCATCAGCGTGTAGCATGGTTCTTTGAGCCTCCGTTTCCACAGGATGGTGCAGAGTGCAGAGCAACATCTGCACAGAGAGAAGGAAGTATTTATTACCTGAGAGGAACTCTGATATAAGCTGAGAGAATCAGAATCTTTTTAATAAACATAGCTGCTTATTGCTCTAGAGGAAAAATATCTCTCAGGTTCTTTTCTGAATGTCTTTTGCCAACAACCAATTCTCCATTTCTATGATTTGCTGACACCAACATGGTATCCAGCAATTCAATTCTGACACTATCTGTACTTAGTACAACCCTACAGGTTAAGGGCTGTATCCCACTGACTGGCCCTACTTTAATTGTTGGTCATAAGTCCCAGTATTTCTGAGGGAACAACTATAAATCTGAGGTCTCCCATCACCTCCTGCCAGTCTTGATAATTTGCTAAATGATTAACAGAATTGAGGAAAGTGTCTTTGTTTACTGTTAAGAGTTTATCATAAGCTGGACACACTCCTATAAGCCCAGCATTCTGAGAGGCTGAGGCAGGAAAATCACAAGGCCAAGCAGAGACTAGGCAACTCAGTGACTTAGTGAGAACTTGTGTCAAAATAAAACGTAATAAAAAGTGCTGAGGATGCAGTTCAGTGTAAGAGCCCTGGATTCAATCCCAGTACCAAAAAAAAATTATCATGAAGAGTACAATTCAGGAAGAGCCAAATGGAAGAGATGCAGAGGACATGGTATGAGTAGTGGTGACACAGAGCGCCCTCTCCTCCTCCAGGCTCATCTCCCTGCCGGCCCTCTGATGTGTCAACCAGTCAGAAATCTGCCGAAGCCCTGTGCTCAGAGTTTTTTGGAGGTTTCATTATGTTGGCACAAATGATTAAATTGTGACCATTGGTGATCCAGTCCCTCCCCCATACCCAGAGGTCAAGGATGGGACTGAAAGTTCCCTCCCTCCAGTCACATGGTTCGTTGTTCTGGCAACAAGTCCCCATCCTTAAAGCTGCCTGGGAAGTCACCAAGTGTCATCTCATTAGCATAAACTCAAGGTTCTTGAAAGGCCCTTGTTATGAATATCAAAAATGCTCCTATCACTCAAGAAATTTTAAGGATTTTAGAAGCACCTTGTAAGGAGCCAGGGAGGAAGATAAAATACAATTTTTATTGTACTACACAATGGCTATTTTTCAAGACTATAAGTAAATATGTTGTATACTTCAGTGACAAATGCTATGCTTTTTTTTTTTTTTTAAGACAGGATCTCACTATGTAGTTCAGTGTTGGCCTAGAACTCACAGTAGTTCTTCTGCCTCAGCTTCCCAATATTGGGATTATGGGTGTGCACCACCACACTCAGCAACAAATACTAGTTCAGTGTTCCAAGGCCGATCACTCTACAGACATCCTTGAAAAGATGATCCAGAACAGAGTCAGTTTCTTTGCATTTAAAACATGCAGAAATTCAGGGGCTGGGGATTTAGCTCAGTGATTAGAGTGCTTGCCTTGCAAGCACAAGGGCCTGAGTTTGATCCCCGGCACCACAAAAAAAAAAAAAAAAAAAAAAAAAAAAAAAAAAAAAAAAAAAAAAAAAAAAAAACAAACAAACAAACAAAAAAACATGCAGAAATTCAAGAGATCCATAAAGAACTGATTCCTAAAAGGCAGGATGGATATTTCACCTCAAGGTTTAGGACCAGTCTATTTAAAATTACTTTAACATATCTGGCACAATTATAGTGAATTCAGATCTTTAGTATTTCTAAAAGACTCATAAATCCCCTGTAGAGTTCCCACTGTAGAGGTGTATAGGCTGGAGTCGGGTCCCAACCCTCAGTGATGGAAGTCGGGTGATCTGCAAAGCCCCAGATCCCCAAGCTCATGGCCTCGGATTCGAGGTGAAGCCTTTGGAAGACGAAGGAGCAACAGACAGTAACAAAGTAGAAAAGACCAAAGTGGACGGTCAACTCAGTGAACTGGGCAGTTACAGACATATGAAGCTCTACGATGAGGCCAGCACTTACTGGGCACATCCTTGTAGTCCCTGCACCCGACACCAAGTTTTACATGGAAAGTTCTTATTGTTTGTGGAACTAAGTGCAAACTATTGGAATTAAGAAATAAGCCTAAGAGTGGAAGGTTTTAATTTGCTTCTAAGCAGGCACAAAGTTTTTCATCTTGGGAGAAATCTTGTATTTCAGAAATCTGAACAGCTGCAATTTAGCTCCTGACTCCCACCCCTTAACATAGAAAATACACATTAACATCCTATTTTTGCCTCAGAACCAAGACAAACCTGGACTTGGCCTTCAGTAGGTGGAAATGAAGACGGCAGAGGCGGCTGGGCAGGGCCAGTTGCTTACCTGCTGCTGCAAGGCAGAGAGAAACATTCCTGTTTTTCACATATAAGGTTGGTAGACATTGTTTTAATTTTAATTATGAAAAATGATAGAGAGACTAAAGAAACAGCCACTTTCAGGTACTGCTGTTAAGAATACAAATGGCAATACGTATTAAAAAAAAATCTAAGTGATTCCATTCTTCCTGTCTGCCCTCGAGTCAAACTTGCATATGTACTGCAGCATTATTTAATTTAGTGAAACATTAAAAACAACCTACATATCTGTCAAGAGGAGATAGCTAAATAATATAGAATGCTATGTGCTACAGCTATGAAATGGAATATTTTTGAATGAAAAAGTAGCTACTCGAGTGATATCATTGATTTAAGACACACAGTGATTGTATTTATTTTTGTAGATGAGAATATTTTCCAAGCTGCTGGAAAGAGCTAACTTGGAGTATGGGAAAAAGAGACAGAGATTGGGCTGGTGAGCAAAGAGGACTTCAGCTTTACATGGGAAAACTCTACTTTTAAGAGGGGAATGAATAATATATGTGCAGTGTAACCTGGTACTTAGATAGATACATGGTCTTCTGTATTCCTCAGTTTAAATCTTGGCTTTGCCATTTAGTAGGTGTGTGACCTGGGCACATTGCTTAAACTATCTGTGCCTCTTTTCTCAACTTTAATATGGCAAGAATAATAATTTCACCTCATAGGGCACTGAGAGTATTCAAAGCACTAATGCAGGTAAAATGCTTAGAATGATGCCTGGCAAATAGTAAGCCATCAATAAATGTTAGCTATCAATATCATGTCTTACTTATATAATTAAATTTAACTTAAAATACCATTCTGGAAAGAAAAGAAAGAAGGAAGAGAGGTTTGTGTTGTGCTTCCCAAAGTAAAGACAGGCTTTGATCCAGAGACTGTGTTTACAAAACAAAATGTCCTCTTGAATCTTCTTGAAATGTCATCCTCTTCCTCCCACCATCGGGGTAATTATCACGGCTGGGAGCTATTTCTTCAACAAATACCCAATCATGATGTGGCAGCCCAAGAGTTCAGAGACAGGGAAATGTCTTTCTCTCTCTCTCTCTCTCTCTCTCTTTTTCTTTTTAACATAATCTAAATTTAACAAGCCCATTAAAGCAAATGTTTCAACAGGCGACATCGAACTGATTACAATATTTAATACATCCTACTCCAAAACAAGAGCTTTTAACCACCAGCAAGGAACCAAAGCTGTACTATATTCATTCCTTTTGTGCCAAGATCTTGTGGGGATGTTAGGTGGGGAACCTCCTTTGTGCTTCATCAAAAAGAGGGAAATAATTATGATCACCTTTAAAAGTGCCATTTATAGTTCCCATTTTGTTTGATAATAATGCTTGAATTCTCGGATCCAGCTTTTCTTTTTTTTTTTTTTTTTCTCTTACAGCACAGTAAGATGCCATTTCAACAGACAGGCAAAACTCCACTGTTCTGAGACGCTCAGCCATCACCAAAGACACCTAGTTCCACCCAGGCTTCTGGGGTGATTTACCTCACCCACATATATGCTCTTTGCTCACCTATAAGACAAAGATGTCTGACCGAAGTAGTGTTTGGCTTTGCTCTTTTCTGCTCTGTGATTGAAGTTCCAGAATCACCTCTATGCTGAGTGACTGGAGGCAGGAAGAATTTCCCATGAACCTTAATTCTGTGAATATGCAACCTTCTGGTCCCCATGTGGATGTACCCATCTTGTATAGGTTGAGATCCTTGGGTCACAGTTAATACCACCTTCCTACTGGGATCTGCGAGTGACAGTTCTGACTTCTTAGACTGGCATGAGTATGTGTGCATGTGCAAGCGTGCGTGCGTGCGTGCGTGTGTGTGTGTGTGTGTGTGTGTGTGTGTGTCGGGGGTGTCTTATGCTAGACAGGTCTTCCCTGGAATGAGGAAGAGGTGACTCTTCAGGCTGAAAACAAAAATGGCGGCAATGGTCTGTGTCTGTCCTGAGGCAGATTTCATCTCATTGGTCACCCGTTCGTTTCTAGGCACATATACAGCATCCCCGAGCGTCTGCGTATCTAGTTCTCTGTCTCTTGACTTTGTCCTCCTCTGACAATAACCAGTCCTCTCAGATGTGTCTGTCAGGATCCCTCTGGCATTTCTGCCTCAGGGGGCAGCTCTTCTGCTATTTTGTGGTGGCATGTGCCCCTTTGGTATCTGTACTTGCATTTCTATCTCTGCTGGTTTTTTTGATCTGAAATTTACTAACTTTTGTGGCTATGGCTCTTGTGGGTGTAGGATATACTGTAGTTGGGGCTTTAAAAAATCCAAAATGTACAGCCAAATAAAATGAAGGGAAAGTCAGGTCCTGGAGTCTCAGAGCCTGGTACCAACCTGAGGGTAAGCACCTTTGATCACCAGCCTTCTGTGACTGCAGGAATCCTCTTTCTGGAGGACACTCTCAGCCAGGGTTTGATGGGAGGCACCAGCATGAATCAGCCAGGCCCCATAGTCCCAGAGGAAGGGAGAGAAAGGCAGAGAGCATACATCTTCTGTGTTTTCCCGCCTCATGGCCATGGGCTGCTTAGAAAACAGCCCAAGGAGGTCTCTATATCAGATGGATTGACAGCCTCATGCCCTTCTGGTTCCCAGGGAAATCATGCTCTGGTGAATTGGGTGATTTTCTTGGAGCACTAGCCCAGGCATAAATACACAGCAGAAAGACGATGCCCTCCTGGAAGACGTACAGTGTGTTCTGGATCTAGCAGCCAGGCATATCTCTTCCTTTCCCCACACCAGCACCTCCCAGTGCCCAGCTGCACATGGGGAACCTGGGGCTCCTCTTGCTGAGATGCAGACAGAACTGTACCTATCAAGGCCACGCGTCCTCCCACCTGGCCATTGGTGCGTCGGTCCTGCACTGCTTTCCCAGAATTGAAGCTGCCTGAGTTTACCATAGTTTGTACTGCAGGATCTCTAAGGAGATTTGTGAAAGATTTAGACCCCCCCAAAAACTAGACAGAGATCTCCATGCAAACAGAAGATTTTCAGTAGTGTGCCCCGTGCCATTCCCTGCAGGCCTTTATCCCAACAGCCCCTTCCATTTTGCTTTTTTCAGAAGAAACAGAATGATACATAAGAAAGAAGTAAACTGGCTGCTTCCTAGGAAGAGATGGTACAGGGGTCAGGAGTGAGAAGGAGACAATTTTGCACTTATTTATAGTCTCTTTCTCTCTTTTTTTAAAAATCATCTACAGGAACTACCCTATCCACTATAAAAATAACTTTAAATATGTGATTCTACACGTGGTAAAGCATTTTAAGAGTACAACAGTCTCCACTGACAACAAGGGCTCTGTCCTACCCTCGGTGCCAGGCAAGATAATGTCCCTAGACATGTGAGCATCCTAGTCTCTATAGCCCCTGAATGTGTGGCCTCAAGTGGGAAAAGGGGCTTTGCTGTTGTGACTAACCTAAAGACTTTGAGAGAGATCATCCAGGTAGGTCCAGAGAGAGGTAGGAGGGCCCAAGTGAGAGAAGCTATGGGGATAGAAATGGAGGTCGGAGTGATGTGGGGCCACCAGTGGAGGGAGGCAGGCAGCCTCTAGAAGCTGAGACGGGCACATGAGTTCTCCAGTTCAGCCTCCAGTAGGAATGTGGCCCTGCCAACTCATTTCAACTCTTCTGACACCCAGATATATAAGACAGTGGGTTTTTGTTTTAAACTATCATGTGTTAATTTGTTATAGTAGCAAGAAGAAGCTCATACAATCCTGGAATTTTTGGTTCCCATTCCCGGAGGCAATCATTTCTCCCCTCTTAGTTTTCTTCCACACACAGGCAAATATATATACACAGGGCCGAAGGGGCAGAGAGGAGAGAGGCAGACAGAAAATGGTGAGGACAGACTCATGGGTATACAGATAGACACAGAGGTAATATAAAGTATATGTCCTATATATAAAACATAAAAGATTCTAAACATGTATATGTAGGTGTAGGTGTATTTTCTTTGTCTTACACAAATAAGAAATACTATACATCTTTTTACACCTTGCTTTTTATCTCTTAATAGTCTATATTGGGGACCTTTCATATCATTGCACACGGATATGCATTTTTCTACAAAAATTCGTAATATAAAATAAGAAAAATATCAGTGAGAGATTCCTTGAGACTCAAAATGCTTTTTCTTTCTCTTTTGCAGCTGCACCGGTCTGTGAGGGACACTTGCTTCCTGACTTGAACTTTCTTTACTCCCCTGAAGGAATTTATGGATAATTCGGCAGGTGGTGACTGACGGGAGGGATGCTCACCTATTTCTGATACTCTGCACAGTTTTTCTGCCTTTCTCTCCTATCTAGTGTTTCTTTCTAACAGAAAGGAGATATAATCAGCCCAGAAGAATGAGTGTCATTATTGCCTGGACATAGGGCATTTTTTCCGCATCTGTACTTGGTTCATTTGCTAATTGCCGGCCTGAACGATGTATATTTCTCTGATATCCACCACTCCCGAGTTCAAGTTCTGACTGACCACTTAATGGGTGACTCTGTCTCACGGCTTCATACTGGAACATAATCTCTGAGCATGTCAATTGCATAGCTTAGAGGTGCTGAAGACCGAACTCCATGAGATGTCATCGGGAAAGCACCCAGCATGGTGCCTGTATTGGGGAACCCCAAGATCAATCACTCTCAGGTCCAGGGAGTCACAAGAAAGCCCCATAGAATTCAGCAAAGCCACTCTACTCCCAGTTATGGTTCATTAAAAAAAATACATATATATGTATGTATCAGAGTCAAATTTGATGGAAAATCAGACCCGAGTTCCTTGTTGTCGTGTCCCAGTGGAGTCACATGGTAGAGACCCTTCATTCTTCTGGCACTGACATATGACAGTACCTGAGAAGTACTGCCCACCAAGGAAGCCTACTTGGGCCTCGATGTCTACGGTTCTTACTGGAGGTCAGCCAGATATGCAGGAGCAGCCATGTTACCGGCCCTAGCTTCTCAGTATCTCGCCCCCACCCTGGCATGGTGTTAACACTGATCATTATGGCTAAACTCCAGGCATACTCCAATGATTATGCATCACAAATCACATTAATAGCCGACTACCTGATGCGGCACTAGGTCTCAGGTCTACAAGGACACTTTTATCATACAGAGTATTTCAAGAGCTCACAGCACATCCTCCAGGAGCTGACCAAGGACCATCCTTAAGACCTTTACACTGTGCAAAGTATTTGGACAACCCAGGCCTGCTGAGTTAACCATTTCTGCACAATGGATATCACAGTATATAAGTAAAGTCTTGTTTCTCTCTCTGCAAGCCTCCCTGCCTTGACCTACGTATTAATTATTTTTCTAGAATCAGTGGTTTGCAAGAGAGCAGATTTAATACAGGACATTTACAAGTTACAACATTAACGCACAAGCCAAATGCAGAAAGAGCACAGAACATCTACCTTTGCACTGGAGACCCGAAAGATCCAATCAAGGGCTGGGAGGCCACGTCATTGTCTCACGTACATCTGTGTCTGCACTAAAGGGCTGAAAAAATCTATGCTGGGAACCAGGATAAAATGCTCGCAGCAGAGATGAAGACCAGAGCTCCCCTGAAGTGAACAGTAACCATCCTCGACAACAGCAAGGCCCCGAGCTCCTCCTGCAATGAGAAGAGCTGAGTCCCCTTCGGGAGAACCAGCTGCAATAGAGCTTCTCCTGGGAAACAGCCGGCTACTATCTCCTGCTCCTGTTCTCCTTTATGTTGTGTTGACAACAATCCTCAGGTGGATCTTCTTCACCCAGAACCACATCAACTCAGTCCAGCTGGGCGTTCCTGCTCAAGTTGACCGTATCAGTCCACCACAACCTAAGACCCCTAATAATCTGCTAATAAGTTGCCAACCCTGAGCTGGGGCTTTGTGTCAAGCACTGTTTTCAATGTCATCTCATCACATTTAATTTTTTTTTTTTTAGCAGTACTGATGACTGAACCTAAATAGAGCTGAGCTACATCCACAGGCCTTCTCATTTTTCTAATTTTTAATTTTTGTAAATTTCAGGACATGTTCTCATTAAGTTGCCCAGGCTGACCTCAAACATGTGATCCTCCTGCCTCAGCCTCCCAAGTAACTGGGATCATGCCGCCTAACTATGCATTAACATCCACAGTTATATAAGATCTTTATGATTCTCTATGGTATCACCTGATCCCTATTCCACAGAGAAGAAACCAAATTTGGAGAATAATTTACTCAATGTCACACTGCACGTGTATTTGAGGAAAGGATCCAAGTCTAGCCTCTGACAATAGACCTTATGCCAGCAACACCTCTGTTTCCTCCGCATTTACTAAAATCACCAACGGGCCAGACACTTTTGCATGGATGTCCATGAGAAAAGATTATTTCTTCTTTTTCATAAATGTCACTTCTACCAAGAAGGATTCTGTGCATCTCCAAGTTTAGTTCATTCAGCCTCTCAGCACAGTCACAAGCAATCTGCACGCAGGACAATCAGGAAGAAACAGAGACTAAGTCCTAAGAAGTAGAGGTGGACAGGCCTCGCATTTGCTGCCAGGTGCCAGGGATGCCCTGTTCTTGGTGAAGAGAGTGGGTGCAGTTCCCTCTGCTATCTCTCAAGGAAGCTCAACCTGAACCAACACATGTTTCCTTCAAGGACTGGGAAGCAATACCTGGAGGCTCGGGGAGGGAGGACTTACTTGCTGAGGGAGAAAGGGCATGGCATTTGTATAATCCTTTAAATCATTATTTTAAATGTTAAATGTTTAAGCTTCTTAGATCTTGGGCCAAATCCCAGATCACCCCATTATTTAAAGATCTTGTGTAGTTGCATTTTGTTGCTTCTTTAAAGTACACAGGAAAAACATAACAGCAATTATTTTAAATTCATAATAGCTATTTTCCAATATACACTATAATCTGTTTGAAAGGTGGAATGATTTCTGACTTGTTCATTATTATATTTTAAATGTCCAAAATAGTGCCTGGGAACTAGGAGGGTTTCAGTAAATACTTGATTGAGTAAATGAATACATTTATATAGAGTAAGAGATGTTTTCTACTTAGTTTATTCACCCTCTGAAAGAGATGACCACTTAGAGATGAAATGCTGTCTTGTTAGGGTGGGCAAAGTGGGAAGGAACAGGTACAAGTTGAAAAGATGGGCTCAGAAATTGTTCTGCCTGCATTTAACCTCCAGCCCTGTAAGTTACCAGTTCCGTACTCTTTGCCATTCAGGCGAAGTACACCATATCCGGAATGCTTAGGACCAGAAATATTGTGGATGGTTTTCAGACTTTGAAAGATTTACACATGTATAAGGATAAATGATATGTCTTGGGGATTGGACCCGAGTCTAACCACACAATTCATTTATGCTTCAAGTCTGCCTTTCACACATACCATGAAGGAAATTTCATACAATATTTGCATTGTGTATGGGCTTTGACTGTGACCTGTCATACGAGGTTGGGTATGGAAATTTCCACTTGTAGCACCAAGTGAGCATGCAGAAGTTTTTGGAGTTTGGAGCATTTTCGATTAGAGATGTTCAATCTATATTAATTACATTACCTATATCTCTATTTCCTCATTTGTAAAATGAAGTTGACATCAATTTATCTCCCAGAGCTTTGAGGATTAAAAGGTTTATTGTTAAGCGAATAATGCCGAGACCAGAGAATAGGGCTCAGGATATGTTATGTAGATGAGGAAGGTTACATCTCCAAATGTGGCCACAGTAAGGCCTCCAAGATTTGCCATTCCATGTGCTCTTTTGCACTATGATCTAGCCACATTAGGGAAGGAGCATGTTTGCTCTATGACTGTTCTGACCAACCTACTATGGTAGGAAAGAGCTGAGTAATTTCAAGCTTTGGCTTTATAAGGTCTTCTGCTGCCATCTTCATCTCTTGGGACACTGCATTTTGGAACTCAGCCCTCTTGTTGTGAGGAAGCCAAACTGCAGTGAGTATGCCACATGTGGCATTAGCTTTAGAATGGGGATAAGGACAGTGAGAACCCTATTAATGAGGCCTGAAGATAGCAAGAAAATTGCTAGTGGAGGTTTGAAAAAAGGCAACCAGTGTTAAGTAATGGTAAAAGACTTGGCAACACTTCACCTGTTGTTAGACAAGAAATGAAAACACTGGACTCAGTAAATTTCTGAATCTCTAGAGAGAATTCCAAAAGAAGATTGGAATTACTGAGTGGCTTTTTACAAATCTACCCTGTGATAAAGGGTACAAAGGGATCTGTGATAAAGTACAAAGGGAAAAATGGTAGAAAGGTGGAAATATTCAATATTCTAGCAGAATTTAGAGGAAATACTCTCGAATAAGAATGTGCAATTTTAAAAAATAAAATTGTTTCTATTTTCAGTTTTTCTTTTGAGCAGAAAAGGCTCAGAGTAAATACAATGTGAGAGAAATGATCAAACATAGGGCAGTGCCATGAAAACATGGCCTCAGAGTCAGATCAAGGAAACAGGATGATGGTGACATTCTTTATAAAGGCCTCAGGAACACAGAAGGATGCTCCTCCTACATTCATGCAGCTAGACAAACAGTATCGTGACAAAGGATCCTGAATACAGCCCACAGAAGAGGCATCTTTCTTGAAGAAATATGTGGGTGTGTTTTTTGTCTACTATTGTAGTGTAAACTTCCACCAGGTTCATAAAATCCAACAAAATTTTGAGGAGAGTGACGCTCGCTTGAACTAAAAGACATAAACATTTTAAAATGAAAAATAAACTTCTGGTACCCCAAATTTCTCTGGATAGGAAGCCAGCTTAGAGAGTTGCTGAACCATAAAAATAGACCTTTTTTTTTTTTTTTGGTGCTGGGGATCGAACTCAGAGCCTTGTGCTTGCAAGGCAAGCACTCTAATCACTGAGCTAAAGTCCTAGGCCCAAATAGACCATTTTTAATGGAAAAGAAAAAAAATTTCCTCAGAAGGCAAAATCTGGAGCTCCAATACAGAACTAAAGCTCCAGGAGTGATTTCCGCAAGCACAAATGGAAATGAATCAGCATCCATCCTGAGCCTGCCGAGCAGGGCAAATCGGCAACAGGCACATGGGATTTCAGACCTGCTATGGACCAGCGATGACCACGAGCCTACTCTGTCATCTCTTCTTCACTTCCTGTTTTGTGTGGTGTCTGGAGAGCAGTTCTATAGCACCCAGAAGAAACTTCATCTGAGCAATGGCGCCCAAGGAATCTCATTTAGATACAGATGACAAGGTCCTGGGCCTCCTCGGGGCCAAGTCTGTTTTGAGCATCGCATACTTCACATGAATGGGGAAACCAGAGATGGAGGGAGGGAGAAAGAAAGAGAGGGTTAGGGGATGAAAAAAAAATCGAAGGGAAAAATAATGGGAATAGAGCTTTAGCAAATGGAAATGTTAATATTCTGGAAAGGAAATGAATTTAGGCTATATTTCAGAACTACATAAATTATAGCCATGGGGAAAGCTGTACTGGATCTTGTTTCCAATGGGAGCCACAGCAACTTCCTCCATCTCGCGTGTCATGTTACAATAAGATCCTGAAGGATATTTGTGACAGTGAAAAATCATAAAGAACCTGAATGTCTGACATCGAGGTCTGGACAAGATTGTCATAACAGGGAGTAAAATACCATAGTAGTTGAATATTTAATATTACAGGACAAATCGTGTTTATGACACATTCTTAAAATGTATTTTTAATGTTTTTCCTGATATTATGCTTTCTTTACAAGTGGCTATTGGTAAGTTTTTCTTTTTTTTACTTTCCAGTTGTACATATTTATGACATGCAATGTGGTAATTTGATACACTTACTGCAATGTCTAATAATCAAATCACAGTAAAGAGCATTTCTATCTCCTTAAACATGTGACACATTTTACATGAAAAAGATAAGAATGCAATAGAAGCAAAAAATATAAGCTCAAAAATATAAAAGAAATCACAATAATGGAAAAACAGTGAAAGATAAAAATCCCATATGAAGAACATTATCTCTAAAGAGTTATGAAGTGTAATTATATATAGTTAACTCTTTGCTTATTTGTGCTTCCTAAAAAATGAATATGTATAATGTTGGGGTTATACTTTTTAATAATAATTCACATACAGTAACCTTTCTCACACACACACGCACACACGCGCACACACACAATCGGAACACACTGACATTGTGACTACTGGATTCTGGGATCTCAGACCTCAGTATTTTTCTGATGAAAAGTCTGAGGGGTTAGTTTAGTTGTGTAGCCTCCTATCCTCTAGCCCCAGTTTCCACATCAGCAAAATCAAACATGGTCCTGTGACCTTTTATTATCAAAGAAATACAGTGGGAGAGAACCATGTAACGTCTAGGCTTTATGTTAGGAAGGCTTTAGCTTCTAGCTCTACATCTTGGAATAGCGACTTTGGCATTCGGTCTCCAGCACTGACCTTGCCATGCGGTCTCCATGCTGTGAAGAAGCCAGGCAGCCATGTGGGAGACACACAGGTAGAAGAAGGAGTTCTTCATCCTGAGGCTCCCTGAGCTGCCAAACAGCATCCAGCATTTTCATGTGAGTGGGGCCATTCTAGACATTCTAGCTTTCCGGTGTCACCCATCAACATCACAGAGCAAAAGCGCCCCCAACTGCATCACAAAATGTGGGATGTAATAAGTTGTTGTAAGCAAAATGACGCTGACGGTGATATGGTTACTATTATTTGAAAAACAAGTTTCCATGATACTTCATTTCTTCCTTGCCTTGGCTAAGACCCACACTGGACTAAGTGGAAGAAAAATGTTCAGTATGTTCAGTTGTCAGTCAGACTTTGCTGGCAGTGAAGCAACTCTGCAAATCACCTCTTACACCATCTGCAAAACCCAAATAAAGTCACAGATTGAGAGACACAAAGATGACGTAACTACCTGTCGGGGGAGGCAATGAAGTTTAACAACGATGAATGCAAGGCCCTGAATTTGTATTAAAAAGCCAGCTGCCCAAGGACATGTGGCTTAGCAGAAGCACATAGTTAAAAAACTCAGCACTCTTTTTTTGACATTAAGCTTCTGAGTATTGTGAGAGTGATGATGCTGCCAGAAAAATCTGATGCGATTATACAATCTATTAATAGTAGGAAAGCACCCCACATAAAAAAGGTTATACACTTACTCTAATGTGGTCAGACACACACAGAAGATTCTGTTTTTGAAAGGCATTTGAAAAGTTGAAATGGATGAACTAAAGTAAATGCAGGAGACAGTGGCAAGGCAATTTCCAGTAACCAAGCCCACACATATTACTTTCAATTAAACAAATACAGAAGCCCTCCCTTATCCTTGGGTGCTACATTCCAAGATACCAGTAGATGCCTAAAAACACAAAAGTACCAAACTCCCCATACACCAACATATATATATATATATATATATATATATATATATATATATATACCTCTGATAAAGCTTGATTCATAAATAAAGCACAGTAAGAGGTTAACAATAGCTCTCTGTAGAACTTAGCAACCTCAGCATACAATTTTTTTCTTTACTGGTTAAATCAAGAACCTTTACCTTTTTACTTAAAGGGGCCACTCTGTGGCTTCTCTTCGGTGTATCTGAGTTGTTATCATCACTACTCTTATGTCTGGGGGCCACAGTTGAGTAAAATAAGCATTACTGGAACACAAGCATGCCATTCTGCCACAATCACTCTGAAAACTGAGACAACTGACTGACTAAAGAAGGGTAGTACATAGAGCCTGGATACACTGCACAAGGGGAAGAGCCACGTCTTGAGCAGAATGGAGCAAGGCAGTGCAAAACTTCATCACACTGCAAAGAGTGTGGGAACTATATAATGAATAAATAACTGAGGAAATAAATTTAAATTTCAATATCCATTCTGTGTTTTGATTCTACCCATTCACTTAATAAGTACTTATATATTACTCAGCTTTCCCATCACAGGACACAACTCCTGACACCTAGTTTAAAGGAGGAGAGATTTAACTTTGTTCATGGTTTCAGGGTATTCAGTCCATGATTCGCTGGCTCCAAGGCAAACACATCATGGCGGAGGGCATGGCAGAGCAAAGATGCTTTGTTCAGGGTGACCTGGAAGCAGAGGAGGGAAGGAGTGCCAGAGAAGAAGGGGCTAGGAACTAGATATAGGGGCCTAAACCACACCTCCATGATCCACCCAGACGTACCCAGAAGTCGGCTCCACCAATCCCTTGAGTGGCTTCCAAGGCAACCAAATTGACACCATCAAGCACTTCCGCCCCGACCTGCTACACAGATGCTGCATTTCCAGCACTCTTGTGAGGATTGAAGATGAATGCACTCCCTACTGTCTTTTGTCTTATACTTCTGTAAAACCAAGTAAATGAATGAGGTAATTTTGCAGAGTAATGTGTTGTGAAGCACAGAGAGAAGGAAGATAAGATAGAATGTCTCTGCAAGATCAAAAGTCTTTAGTTTGGTTATTCAAAAGTCTCTGAAAGGAAATGATATTCGAAATGTGACTTAACTAATAAGAAGAAAATCATGCAAAAGTGCTGGGAAATATCTTTCTAGGCAGTAGGAACAGAAAGTGGAAAGGTTCCCCAGCAAGGACAAGTTAAAATGTGAAGCATAAGAGCGAAAAGTTGATATGGCTGGATCACAATGAAAGCAATGTGAGAAGGAATTGATCAGATGAGTGTGTTTGGCTACATTTAAAGGCCATTCACCCTCCCCCAAGTATCTCCACCTTGAGTAGAATTTGCAGCTGATGAATATGCTTATTGTATATGTAAGACATAAGGATGGAAACTTGATGAGCAGCTGTAGGAACATTCCAGTTCTCATGGGAGCCATCTTCCGCTCTCTGGCAGTCCGGAAAATGGAATTTGGGTAGAGGTAGGGCCAAGATTGGTGTGACCCCAGGAGGCAGCACTTACGATCTCAGTAGACAGAAGATGCTAGAGTTTGTTCAGCTCAGCAAAGAATGCAGAAGTCCAACTTACTTCAATGACTAATGGCAAAATCATTAGGTAGGAAATGAGTTCCTCATACAGAAAAGGTCCAAGTAAAGTTTGGGTGATGCTCCGGGATTACTGTAGATGGATACCATGTGATTGCTGTTAGACTGAATAGTATTTCCCAAAAGGCAGGGCATGTGCCACAGCTGGTAATGGTGGTTGTTACACAGCCTTGTCACTAAATAACATCAAATCAAGCAGTAAAAAGGTTATTCGTTTTCAATTTCCTTCCAATTATTCTAATTTTTTCAAGGAGAACATCTCATTTGTCTTTAATATCTAACACTTGCTTTGTAATTCTTTTTTAAAAAGGGAAATAAATCCTTAGATGAAGATGCTTTTACAGGTAATAGTCACTTGTAAGACATTTAAACGTTTTTTTGCTTTCATATTCATTTATGTACATATTTATGTGTTTAAGGTTGGTGGTAGGGGATTTGCATTTATGGCAGGAATACAATGATTACTTTTATAAATCAATTATGTTAGTAAAGAATCATATTGATTTAAATAAATGTACCCTGCATCTAAGATAAGTGCTATGTTGTGGACTGTAATGGTGGGAAAAATCATTGGTAGGGTGGAAAGCAAGTAAGTGACATTTAGAAACCCCTCGCTAGAGCTGAAAGTCATTTCCAACTCTGTACTCGTTAGATTCCATGGAACCAAAAAATGGCACTTAGACTACTTTGCTTATTTTCTGGAACAAAGTTAACCCTTTCCAAGAAAACAGAAAGCCAGAATTCAGCAGTACATTTTCAGTTGAGTGGAAGAGTCATTACAAAAAATTCTTATTCCCACTCTACTGTTTTATTTGCAAGGTTCAGAAAACTCAATTGAGGTATTTAATTCTGTGTGTTCACTTGCCTAAACTATAGTAGCCAGTTATTTGGTCAAACAATTGTTTATGTGATGCTATGAAGATTTTTTTAGATATTATTCACTTCTACAATCAGTAAGTAGATTACCCTCTCTAATGTGTATGGGCCTTGCCCAATCGGTTGAAGTCCTTAAGCACAAAGAGAAGTTACTCTGCTTTTAGATTGAAACACAGTAATTTTGCCTGAGCCCTGGACTTTGGACTAAGGCAGCAATATTAACTTTTATCTGAATCTTCAGTCTAATCCCCCAACTCACACCACCAAATATCAATCATTTGAACAACATCACAAAAAGCAACAATTTAAAGGGATTTATTGTTTTATAGTAATCATATGGAGGTGGGCTTCAGGCAATACTTGATCTGGGGGATCAAATGTTAATGAAAAGATGCCTTTGTAGCCATTTCTTGGCTCTAATTTCTGATTACAGATGTGTCACCAGTCTCAAAAATGTGGCTGTTGGCAGCTCCAGAAAGACATCCTTCCAAATTTAAAAGTAAAGCTCATCATGAATGTTGAGACCATAATGTTAAGTAAAATAAATCAGACACACAAATATCACATTTTTTCTATTGTACAAGAAACATATAATATAAATAACAAGTAAAATACAAGATAGATTAAATAGGGAGATAGATCTTTTACAAAAGGGAAGATGACCCTTTTAGAGGGAGAGGAGGCTGAGAGGAGGGGAAGGTAATAAAAAAAGAATTAAGATGTGTTATGTACCTGTACCAACTCCCCATGATGAAGGCAATTATTATGTATTGCAGTACTACAGACATGTGCTAATACAAATAAAAATTATAAAAAATAAAACTGAAGCTCATCATCAACCATTCAAGACTGGGGATGTGGGTGGGGAAAGACAAGAAGGCAGAGAAGGAAAAGGGAAATAAAATCATGATTAAGATTATATATACATATATATATATATATATTGGGCTGGGGATTTAGCTCAGAAGTTAGAGAGCTTGCTGGGCAAGCTCAAAGCCCTGAGTTCAATCCCCAGCATACCACACACACACACACACACACACACACACACACACACACACAAGATTTTATATATATATATATATACACACATATATAGGGGCTGGAGAGTTAGCTTAAGTAGTAGAGCACTTGCCTAGCAAGCACAAGGCCCTGAGTTTGATCCCCAGCACCCACCCAAAAAAGATTGCATTTCTACATATCTATAAATCTATATATCTATCAATCTATAGATCTAATTATTATGTATAACAAATATACACTAATAAAAATAAATAAATACATACATTTGCATAGAGCTTAAAAAACAACTCTCGTGGACCTGAATGCTTCTCTCCACAGTTAATCACATACTCATCTCTGAAATAGTCTTTGCAGTCAGGGAATTGCGCACACTGATTTCTTCACCATGTACCGGCAGGCAGAGTAGACTGACTTTCCAAATGGAATGAATTGAAGGTATTACTATCAGAATAGAAACAGGGCTTAGAACAAGAACAATAAGAGACTCATTTTACACCAGCACTTCACAGGTATTTGTGGGCACAAGATCCACTTGGAGGCTGGTTAAAGCAAAGACTGTGATTCACGAAGTCTGAGACAAGGTTTGGAATTCTGCATGTGTAACAAACTCCCCGAGACTGTGGGACTGTTGGTTGGTGGTCCATACGTTGAGTGCCAAACCATCACGCCTCCTATTTCAGGGGCTGGCTGCTGTTGTAGGGCAAGTGGTCAGACCGCAGGAGTGGAGCTCTGCGTCAATACTGCATTTTGCCAGCACTGGTTACCTCTGTGAGAAGGTCTTGGTTTTCGCATCCAGGGAGCCTCTGTTCCTGCTGGAGGCATGAACGGGAAGGTGGTCAGATACATACATCATGTAGCATGAGCCCTGGGGCTGCTGAGTCTTGCTGGGGGGAGGACAGATAAAGATGTCCTAAGATGTCCCTGTTACCAGCATGTCTTTTTGTAGGAGTCCGCATTCCTCAAGATTTATGCAGTTCAGTATTGGATCAGAGAAACAGCCCAGAGCTGCTGTTTGTATTCTATGTGTGAGATTCACTGGAGAAACCCAGAGGTCAAGGTAGAGTCATATAATTTCATGGTTGAAGACTTTAGACCATACTGCATACTTCTCAGATAAGGTGTTTATTGCTGTAGGGGAAATTTGAACTTTGTTGGACAAAGAAGACCAAAGTCTTTTACTTTTTAAATACCATGTTAGTCTTTCAGCCAAAGGCTTACAGTCGGGCTTCTGTGTCTGGATTTTAAAGAGTGTGGGATTCGGGAGGTATCCGACATGAACCAATCAGTGAGGTTTACAGAAAATGTCTACAATTGGATCGACTGTTCCAAGGTATATGCCAGCAATCAATAGCTGATTCAATCAGAGTTTTAGCTGTAATAGGGAATACTTACATTTTTGCCATTAGGAGAATTTGACAAATCTTTTCACAGTTGATTCAATTCTAAGATATTGACCACAACGATAGTCAAAAATACAAGTAAACACTCCAAAAATCTCAGTAGTTTTAAAGGAATGGTGACTTAGGTCACCACATCCTGAACAACAAGTAATAGTAGTTTCTTGCCACATTTTATAGAAAGACAAAGAACTACACAGGGGATGGGGGTTAAGGGGTTGAATGACTTCCTTGTATATCTAAAATCAATTACCCTTGTTAAAATAAATTTGAAAACATGGGAACTTATTTCTAAAATGTCTTTCTTTATTTCATTTAATTATTTGATTTTTAAGTTTATGCATGTGTTCATATATCGATTTTCAAGATGAAACCAAATTTACAATGAAAAGAATAATTCATCAGGGCTATTTGCATATTTCCTTGTTTGACTATACTTTCCACAAGATCAGAGCAAGTGTGTCTTGATCAACTTGGTATCTACTGTCCAGCACAGTTCCTGACACACTGGAGGCATCGACTATATTATGAAATAAATGATATAATTTAGAACTCAATTAAAATGTGTAGAAAACATATTGGTCCTCTCATATAGTTTGATTTCTGGTGGGAAAGACAGAATTGTATGAGGAAATCAAAATACATGTTCATAGCAATAGAAGCATAAAGAAATCTTGTATATTTCATTCAGGCAAAAATTTTGGCACAAAATAAGTGATGAAATATATAGGGGGATAATGAGTGATCACCATGAGAAGGAGGGAGGAAGCCAGATTATGATGTTTATTTGTCAGGCTCACTTGCAAGTGACAAAATGTAATTCAAAGTAGTTTAAGTATAAAAGAAATGTGTTGGCAAATATGACTGGAAGGCTCACTCAGGTATGCTGGATCTAGGTGTGCAAATGATGTCACCAGGAGACTTTGACGGTGGCAAATGATGTCTCCCTGTGTAGCACAGTCCAGCTGGTTCAACTTCCTCTAAGCATTTTCATTTTCGGACAAGCTGTCTGCCTGAAGTAAAAGATGAGTATCAGCAACCACAAACCTACATCTTCCTAGTTAAGGAACCCCACTGGAAACAGATGTATTTTACCCACAGTGTGGAAAAACACCAGGACTCGATGTTTATAGCTTGGATTTTGGTCAGGTCATGCCACATGCCCATTCTTTAGCCCATCAGCATTAGTCCAGGGAGTATGGTACTGTCATTAGCCAGTTCTATAGTATTAGATGTATCTAGAACCCACAATTCCAAGGAGTTAATGTTTCCATTTGCTGCACATTTAGATTGTGGAAAAATTGTAGCAATGATTTACCAATTATCCCAGGACATCAAACCAACTTTTTCCAGGCACTGGGGGGAAGAGTAGCAAGGTGGAAGAGTCACACAGGACACAGTGGGGTGGCTTGTCTTGGTACCGTGTTATCTGGGTCCTCATCTGGAAGGCACTGAGACTAGGACTACTGACCACCGTCTGTTGGTTTGTTTGCTAACATCTTTGTCAGCTGGGGACGTCTCTCAACATGGCTGTGTTTCAAGCCCCTTAGACACAAGGCACGTGGTACCATTTTTTTGGTAAATGCAGCCACAAGAAATCAGCTTATGTTTAAGTGAATGGATCACAGATCCCTTATTTTTATAGAGATTTGTCAGTATCACAATGCAAAAAGAGCATACAGGATCATATGTTAATTTTCTATTCCTGCTGTACAAATTGTTACCACTTTTAGCAGTTTAAGGCAACATATATTTAATTCCCTTGATAGTGCTGTCCAGTAGAAATATAAGGCAAGTTACATATTCATTGTTAAAAATCCCAGTAAACACATTTAAGAAAGTAAAAAGATACACATAAATAAAATCAGTTTTAATACTGTATTTTGTTTAATCCAAGTATGTCCAACATCTTATTTCAGCATGAAATCGGTATAACAATTATTAAAAAAAATTTACATTTCATACACTAAATCTTCAAATTAATTGCGTATTCTTCACTTACATAACATCTTTATTTTGATTAGTGGCAATCAGATCTTGTAGCGAGATGACATGTTTGAAGTTATACAGGTAATAACCTCTAAAATTCCAATCATATATAACAGAAAATGCCAAAATTCTTCCCTCCCAATGAGATTTTTCTTAAAAGTTAGATTATTCCTCCCCCTCCTGCCCTGGGGTACATTTTGTTAGTGAATCAAGGATAGGGTTGGGGGTGTGGTGCAGGGCATAAGATATTATAGGTTGACATTCAAAAACAATCCTGTATCATTTGATTATGTTTGTCCCCCCTTCCCAGTTCTGTTTTCTAGAGCAGTAGATTGTTGTTGGGACAGATCATTGAGGCAGAAGGTGGTAACTCAGTTCTGAACGATAAAATTTCTTCCCCGCTTTCAGCCTTTGATGCTGGTGCTATAGACTGAGCATTCTTAACTTAAAACTATAAAATCTGAAATGCCCCAGAATATGAAACTTTTTGAGCCTGACACCACAAGTGGAAAATCCCACACCATGAAACTTTTTTCATTCCCTAAATGATTAAAAATTGAATAAAATTATCTTCAGGCTATGTGTATAAGGTATATATGAAACATAAATGGATCTTGCTCTTAGACGTGGATCTCATACCCCAAATATTTCATTATGTATATGAAAATATTCCAAAATCTGAAAATACATAACATTTGAAACATGTCTGGTGCCAAGCATCTCTGATGAGAGATACTTAACCAGTTTGTCAATCTTTGAAAGGCAAGGCCCCAGCAGAGCGGCCAGTGGACAAGAGTTACTCCCAAGGTCCTTTCTACCTTCATAGCTTCTGTGATTCTCCCGAGGGCCCTTTGAACAACATTAACATAGCCAGTCCTACACTAGGGAAAGACAGGGCTAGATGGTCAGTCCTTTCCAAATACTTTTCTGCACAGTTTAGCATAGAACCTGGTCCCTTTCTCAGCAAGAGCTTCCTTTTCTTGCTACTCAGAGAATTCTCACTCAGTCTTCTTGACCTGACTCAAAGGGTATTCTCCTTGGAAACCTTTTTCAGCCCTGCCAATCTCCCTCTTTTGTCATTCCAAATTGCCTACGCATTGTCCATCAGAGCCCTTAACAATTTTTACTCTGATGGTTTTTCATCTCCCTGTCTCCCTAACATGTCATTACACCCTCCAAGGGAAAGAGAAGCCACTCACCTCTTCATTCTCTGTGATTATTGCCAGACTTTTCCCAGGGAGGACACTCAGTCATGGCTGCTGCTGCTTTGGTTCATGGGATAGAGCAAAGCTAATTGGCCAGATGAGAGGACGAATGGCCCACCTTGGCTTTATCTCTTCTCTGAGCTCTGGACAGAATTTGCATGCTTTTGTTATGCTGCCTCAGAGGAGCCACACGCAGTTCAAAGTCACAGAGGTTGAAAACAGGGATACTTGACTATACACCTCTTTAGTTAGATGAAGAGGACCTATTCACACATGATGGGAAAGGAGTCGATGAAGTTCCTCACACCTTTGCTTTCAACAATAGTCCTTCTGGGCAGCAGAAAACTGGGCCTCTAAGAAAGTGATTAATGTGAACTCCTGCTGAGATCTTCAAATTGATCTTGGCAAAGACAATGTCATTTCTCTGCCTGTCCCTTGGCTTCAGAGGGAAAATATGGAAAGGAAAATTTCGAACAAACTGGAGTATACACAAGATGTTTTCAAAAACAGCAGAGGATACAGGAGGCCATCCTGGGGTCAAAACAAGCAGGTCCATTCCCTCAGTAAGAAAAGTTCATTTCCATTAGGATAGTGCCTCCACTTTGAGTTGCCTGGCTGCTTGTTGTCATCTCAACCGGAACACACCTGATCCTCTACATGGGACGCTGATGTCACAAGCTGTTGCTCCCACAGCCGCAGTGACATTCGTTCATTTTTCTCATGAATTTATAGAGTGTGTGCTATTCTGATGCTGTCCTCTGTTCTGAGAAACTGGAAATAAGTCTGACATGGCCTCAGTCCTAAAGAAATGCATATTTTAATGAAAGAAATAGATACGGAATTATAATGTACTGTCCGAAATACAATAGTAGCGATATGTATGCCACACACTGATAATGTAGAAAAGAGAAGTATTCACTTTGCTCATTCATTCAGTACATATATATTAGCAGTGACTATGTAGCATAGCACAGTTCAGGTTGCTGTTTTGAAAGGTTCCTGGGCGTATGGAAGCTTGGATTGTTCAGAGATCTACAAAGCTAAGAGTGTCCTTGGAGCTCGGTGGTGAGTGGGCAGAGGGGCATAGAATGAGTCTGCGGGGCTGAGCAGGGCCCACATCCAGAACAGTTTTGCGGGCTCTGCTGAGCACTTAAATTTTGTGATTTTTTTCCCCCTCGAATGAAAGGTTTTAGGCCCAGGAATAACGAGACATGATTTATACTTTCCAACAATCATTCTGGCTGCTATGTGAATAATGGCTTTGGGTTGGGAGTTGAGGTTCAGAGTCACCGTTGGAGGCAGAGAAATTCTTTGAGAAGTTGTAGTAGTTTAGGTGAGAAATTACGGTCTATCAGACACGGAGGTGACAGGTAAGATGGAGAGATGTACGGAAAGGCATATTCCAGACATACAATAGGACAAGAGGAGACTATTACAAGAAGAGGGGAAAACATAAGAACTATGGGAGCAAGAAATGGTTGAGGAAATTTTATCTTCTTCCTAGGTAGCAGAAGGAGCAGAGCTATACCAGAAACATCACAAACAATATGACCAACATCATCATATGAGCATCACCGCCATCACTGCTGCCATCATATCATTATCACCACTACCACCACTGCTGTAACCATAGTTACCACTCACGACCACCCTCACCATCCTCATTATCACCTCCACTATGGTTACTTTCCCTGTCAACACTATCATAATCGTCATGACTGTCCTCGGCATGGCCTTCATTCTGAGTTCCATCCTCATGTCTAAAGATTTATAACGTACCATAGTTTCAGCTTACAGTGAATTACCATTACTATTAACTCATTTGAATTCTTCAAGTAGGTTCATCCACTTCAAACTTTCAACTCTAACTACAACTCTCTTTATTCAAAACCTCTTTTCTCACGATTCCATTCATTGTCACTAGATATTCAGTTCTCAGACCCCTTCCCCTGGTCTCCATTGTTCTTTCTATCTCCTCTGTTACATGTGCCTTCCTTTCTAGTTGAATCACTTATAAGACATTCCCAAACTATCTTGGGCTTTATTTTTTTGTACCGAGGATTTAATCCCGAGCCTTAGCACTGAGCTACATCCCCAGCCCTTCTTATTTTTAAAACAGACTCTCACTAAGTCACTAAGTTGCCCACATTAGGCTTGAACTTGTGATCCTCCCACCTCAGCCTCTCAGAGTGCTGGGTTTACAGGCATGTGCTAACATGCCTGGACCAAACTATCTCTTAAAGCTCTTTATGTTTTATAATGTCTTGGACATACCCCTGCATCCTAACCAGTCCTTAAACTTGGATCACTTTGTGTAGTCCATTGTTCTGATTATGAACACTAAAAATACTTTCCAGGGAGTAATCCCTATGATTTAATTCTCCTTATTTCATCTCCTCTGGATATATCTTTGCTTCTTAAACCATCTCCACACCTCCCAAACCCCTGCGATATCTTACACCCTTCCTATTTAGCAGTCAACTTAGTGAATTCCTTCACCCTCTCTTCAGAGAAAAAGAATTCTCCACTCTGCAGTTTAATATCTTCCTCTGGACCATCCTTCTATGATTTCAACTTATCTTCGTATCCAACTGTGCCTTTTCTCAGTTATCAATGACAGATAACAAATTAGTTACCCTATTGTTGCCTCATTTGATGCTTTCAGAGAAAGCTGTTCTTTGAAGGTTTTGAATTCTATTTTTATTGAATTGTCCCTGGCCAAAATCTGCCTGAATGATATTTCCAGGTCCCACTATGTTTATTCTTTCTGTACAAAGTAGAATTTGGGAACTTGATCACTCATTTCTCAGCTCCGATGAATATAATCCTGTCTTGTTTCCTAAGTAATTCCTTACACGATAGGAATGTATTCTTGTTAGGTACCTCCTCATCCCTGTACTCACACAAGGATTCTACAGCCTCTACACAACACCCAGGGCATCAGTCTTTCAAATCACAGCAGTGTGATTTTTAACTGATTAAAAAAAAAAAGCTACACTATTTTTTGCAATACCACTAGATAGACACCTAAACTCAAATCTATATTTATCAGAACACCAATTAAGAAAAATTCTGTACGGGGTTACTTTAAAAATACTATTCATGCTTTTGGAATTTCAAACTATGTATCTGGACAAAGCCAAGCACTAAATTGCTAAAACTCTAAATGACATTGTAAAGATTTCTGCAAAATTGCCTTTTTCCAAAATTATGCTTTGATGTGAGAACTTCAGACTCTGTTGACAATCTTTTCGAAAAACAAACATACAAGTGTTATTGGACTTTGTTGTTGGAATCACAAACACCTTCTTTATAAGGATCCCAGGTAAATTCCAGTTTGATCCTTATGTCAAAAACATTTTTACCTCTGGAGAAAAGTAGTTTATTTTTATTTTAGAGCTTTTGTGAATAATGGAAATACTGTCAAATTTTCTTTAGGAAGCTCAAAGTCAGTTATTTGCCTCCCCCATTTCTGGATTGCAGGACATGATGGTTGCATTAGCCTTCACCTGAGCTTTACTGCATATCTTCTATCTTGTTTTGACTTTCACGCTACTTTTAATTGGTACTATTTTGTCATGTGGCACATACTGTTAGAAGCCATTGGGAATCTGTTCCGGAAAAGATGGAGGCATAACTCAATAAATCATGCTCTTAATTTCTAGTGTCTTTTAAATGGTGTACCTCTCTTTATTGGTGTTAAAGAATACTGATTAAGAATGCCAATAAAAAGAATGGAAATATCTTGGTTTTTAAACCAAAGCAGAGCAGTTTGGTTTTGACTAGAACTCTAAACTATTTTTAGCATTTTCTTGGATGAAGCATGGTAATAATACCTAACTTTGAAATGAGAAAGAGTAGTTTTCTAAGAATTTTTCTCAGGAGATGGCTTTTTCTTTCTTTGGAATTGACTAAAGCTAAGGTTATATTAACAGGGAGCATATAGACACACAGCATGTTGTAGTCCAAACAATATCATGAATCAAAGAATGACTTTGTACAAGTGAGTAGGACTCATTCCAAAAGAAATGAAATTCTGAATTATTAAACCAGTCTCCCAAAGCAAAATAGAGTAGTTGGAAAAAAAAACAAACCTGGAATGTTTCTCTTCTGTTTGGATCTCTGGAAGGTGATGAATATTCCCATATCTGACATAACAGTCTTAGAGGCAAGGAGTCAAAATGCATCTGATTTTACTCTGATTGGGTAGGTGGGTCAGAATAGGAGTTGTGGACTCTGTTCAAAATTTGCAAATACTATGCCTGGTGCCCTGTACACTTGGTTAGGATAATACCTTGAGTTGTAAGACAGATATACCAAGTTATAACAGGCTGCTGTGACATTTTTCTTTTGAATTTCCCCAATGTTATAGATGGGTAGGGAACCAAATAAGCTCTAGTCACTATACTTGGTCCACAAGAAGACTGCTACATTTGCACATGCCCTCCAAAATCCATTGCGTTGAAATTTGAATCCCCAGTGCAACAGTGTTGAGGATATTTTAAGGGTTGATTAGATCACGAGAACCCTGCCCTCTTAAATGGACTAACCACTTACCAGGCCAATTATTTAAATATAGAATGACCAAAAATTACATTTTTGTTAATTTTTATGTGATAATATAATGGGAAATAGAAAAATGACTATTTTATCAAATTTATTCAATACAAGAATCATCTGGTTAAAATGACACCTGCCCCAGCGATGCCTGCGATGGTCAGTACATAGATAAATGTGACATTCAGGGTAAGCTGTTAAGTAGTTAATGTTGTTATCACGGGACTGGGCTAGTTATCACAAAACAGGTTCCAGATCAAAGGTTGACTTCATCTCCCTTCCCTTCCCTTTTCACATGCTTTCTTGTCCTGTTGCCTTCTGCCAAAGGTGATGCAAGATACCCTCAACGGGTACTAACAGCTCTGCCTTGGACTCCTAGCCTCAGGAAATAAGAAATAAATTTATAGTCGTAATTACCTCTTGTCTGGTATTCTCTTACAGCAACACAGAATAGACTAAGACAATTTCTAACTCAAATTCCTCTTGAAAGTAGAAAGGTTCTAAAATATATCAAGCATATAATATGACCAGCACCATTCCCATGCATTACAAAAAGAGGGACCAGGGCAGGACAGCAATGTTCAAATTCTGGTTTTGCCATTTCCTAACCTTATGACTTGAGCTGAGTTAACTCGACTCTATACTCTTCAACATCATCACTTTTGAAATGACAGTACTTAACTCACTGGGCTTACCCGAAGGTGTACAAAGGTATAAAAGGTGCGTAAGTAGAAGAGCACCTGGCACGTACTAAGTGAGAAATAAACATCTTGTTGCACTATTATTGGGAAGTCATTTTTAATTCTTTTTCACAGGTCCTAAATCTCAGAAAGTTGACACAGTTTTCTCAGGTTTCCTGCATGGCCTGGAGTACTGACATTCTGCATGCACACACAGAAGTGCTCATTTGTTATGGGTGGACATTAATCCTTCGCTTCAACAGTAGTGATATCCTAGTCTCTATGTCCTTGTTATTCAAAACTCCGAGCACTACAAAGTCCTTTTTATGCCTGAAGGGACTTCATTAATAAATATGCTAAATTATGTCTTTCTTTGACCCTCCCAAAGTCCCAATAGCTGTAAGTTGTTAGGAAAAAACTTCAGAAGCAAGGTAGCTAAGGGAGTTAGTCTTTCTAAGACAAGCGCTTCTCAGTTGCAGTGTTGAAATAGGAAATCATCTAGGAGAAACAATAGAGAAGAATGAAATATAGATTCCCCCCAAAAGTGCCACATAGTCCAGTAAGGCCCACAGAAACTGTTGGGGGAAAGGTACTGAGCCAGTGAATCTATATATTTAAGGGCTGTGTGACTCTATAAAAGCTCTTTCACCTTTTTAAAATTCTGTAAATTGCAAATAAAGGAAATAAAAGCATATGTAAAGTAGTATATATCTTACCTATATATGTAAAAATTCCCATTTTATTATTTTATTCCCTTTTTGCCGTGTTTTCTGTAAACTCCATGTCTGAATTTACAAATTTTTTTCAAAAATTCTCCTAGTGATCCACTAGCAAAACTTTTGCTTGCTGTTCCTGGGACCTTATGATCTGCTGGTTTAGAAGTCTTAGTTCCAGATGGGGGAAGGTTTGTTCCAGGAAGTACAACAATGATATCATTTAACTGGAAGCTGAGACGGCCCCCTGGTCATTTTAGTCTCCTCATGCCTCTGAGTAAACAAGATAAAAGGAGAGCTACATGTTGGCGGGTGTGATTGACCCAGACTATCAAGGCTGAATTGGGTTATTACTCCACAGTAGCGGAAAGAGAGAATATATGTGGAGTACAGGAGATCCCATAGAGACCCTCCTAGTATTACCACGCCCTGTTATTAAAGTCAATGGGAAGCTACAACAACTCAATCCAGGTAGGGTGAAAAATGATCCAGAACCTTCAGAAATGAAAATATGAGTCACTTTCATTGGGAAAGACCCAAGACATCCTGAGGTGCTTGCTGCAGACCAAGGAAATACAGAATGGATAGTAGGAGAAGGTAGTTCTACATACCAGCTCTGACCCCGTCATCAGTTACCAAAACAAGAAGTATAATAGTCTCTCCTAATATGATTTCTATATAATATAATGTTGATAGACTAAATATTGGTTCTTAAATATTGCTAAACCTATGTTATAATGTTCAAGTTATGAAATATTAGAAGTTAGTACCACCCAAATAAACTTGCCTTCTATACTGGGCATGGAATTAGTGCACTTACATTTGTACACAGGATAACTGTAACATGTTAGGCATGATCGGGGATTTGTCTTTGTATCTGGAGACTATAGTTTAAGGAATGTGTCTGGAAGTCAAGTTGACAAGGAGTGGGTTGTGACAGTTAACTGATTGTATCAATTTGAATAAGAAATACCCAATTAAATTGGATCAGCATAGTTTTGGGTGTGGCTGAATGGATTTGCTGAAAACAGAGGATCCACCCTGGGTAGGCTTGTCACCTCAAAGGAATAAAAGGGAAACTAAAAAGGAAGGCTAGCTCCTGTTTCTTCAGAAGAGCTCCAGTCTTCACCTTTACCTTGGATGTCATCTGGCTTCCAGCACAGATTCTTTAGCCTCCATCACAGACCCTCCATCCTCCTGGTATGTTCTCGCACAGGACACAATAGTGAACTTCAGGCTTTCACCTGGATCCTTTGAATCTCCAGAGCATAGACAGCCCTTTTGTACTTTTCTCACTTGATTCTGTGGGTGGCCAGTGTAAGCCAATCTTGTAAATTCTTATACATGTGTATATATTGCATTAAGTCTGTTCCTCTAGTAAGCACTGACTGATACACCAGTGTATTTAAAAATTTCCCTCTCATTGTATTTATTCATGTTTTCTCTAAATTCCATATATGGGATTGTACAGGTTTTTTTACAAAAATTAATTCCAAATTTTTATTTAGTTAATTTAAATTAATATAAATTTAAATGAATGACTGGATAAATAATTGAAGATTTCTCTGAAGGAAACAGATGGAGGATGTGATAGAATAGAACTCAGAGGAGAGGGGTTAATCTGGAGGAGTGTTTAGAGACAGTCTTTATCTCAGACCTGATGTGGAGAAAGAAGGTTCAAGACAGAAGAAAGAATAGAAAGTTAATTTATTTTAAATTTCTGAAATTAATTTAAAACTTTAATTTGAGCTTTATTTACTCATATGTAATTTTTCTTTTCTTTTTAAATCTTACACTCATCTATGCCTCAAGGCCTTTGCATCTATTCTTCCCTCTGAGATAAAGACTGTTCCTAAACACCCCTCCAGATTAGCCCCTCTCCTGTGAGTCCTGTTCTATCACATCATCCATCTGTTTCCTTCATGGAAATCTCCAATTACTTATCCAGTCATTCACCTAATCATTAACACTCTTTTACCATAGAACATGGACTCTATGAAGATGGGGTCATGTTGCATTTTACTGCTCGTGATTGGTCCATTTCCTACCCTGGAACCTGGCACACAGTCAAATTTTAATACATAATAAGACTAAGAATGTTTAAATCCTTACATACTTGCATGATTCTACATAGTTTTCTTGTATTAATTCAATCCTTACCATTACCCAAGGAGTTCTTGTTGTCATTATTCCTATTTTAGTGATCCTGTAACAGGTCTTAGACTTGTTGTCTGAATTACTTTCTCACTGAGGGAAAATACTCAAAAACCACAAGTTAAAGGAGGAAAGGTTTATTTTAGCTCACAGTTTACAGATTTTTCAGCTCTTAGTCAGCTGGTTCCAAGGCTAGATGGGTTGGCAGAGGGGCATGGCAGCAGAGAAACAGTCCTTGGCAGGGAAGGCAGGAAACAGCAAGGAGTGAGCCTTCCTTTCCCCTTCTATTCCATTCAGGCTACAAGTCTATTGGTTGGTGCCACCCACAGTCAGAGTGGGCCTTCCCGTTACCTACATCCAGAACTTTGCTAAGCTAATCAACAGATTAGTCCAGTTTTCATACATCCATGATCCAGCCACTTCCTCAAAGCCCTTTCTATGAATGCGTGAGGCTTAGGGGAATATCTAGATATAATCCATAACACTTGCCCTAAGTTGTACTGCTACTGTGTGGTAGAGCCTGAAATTCTAATTCAAGGAGTTTGGTTCACAGCCCAAGCTCTTATGACTACCCACATTTGTATCCACAATAATCTTGATATTAACAGTGAATGAATGAATGTGTAGCTTTCTTAGAATAATTAAATGTCTTAAAAACCATCTGATCTCTGCTAAGATCTCAGTAACATGAACTGAATTTTTTTCTCTCCTTACAATGTAAATATTGAAATGCTAATCCCTGAAGTATCATTAAAAAATAGGAGTCAGGCATCATCACACATGCCCATAATCCCAGCATTGTGGGAAGGTGAGGCAGGAAGATCCAAATTTCAAACCCAGGACAATTCAGTGAGACTACTTCAAAGTAATAGATAGATAGATAGATAGATAGATAGATAGATAGATAGATAGACAGACAGACAGACAGACAGATAGACAGACAGACAGACAGATAAAAGCCTGGGAATAAATCTCAATGTGGTGACCCTGGGTTCAATTTCCAGCAAGAAGGAGGAGGAGGAGGGAGCAGGCTTTAGGACGTAATTGGATCATGAGGGTAAAGAGCTCAAAATGGGATTAGTGCTTTTATAAAATGGACCTTAGAGTCCTCTCTCACTCTTTTCACCATGGGATTATATGACAAAAAGTTGGCACTCTGCAACCTGGAAAATGGCCCTTCCCAGAACCCAAACACACTGATAGTCTGGTTTTAGATTTCCAACCTCCAGAACTATGAGAAATAAATCTCTGTATTTTACAAGTCACCTAGTCTATAATGCTCTGTTATAGCAGACAGAGCTAAGGCAGCTTCCACATTTACTTGGGTTAGAAAAATCCTTTAAAAAGAACCATCCTGGGCATTAAAGGGTCCCAAGTCTTTGCATCCTACTACTTCCCTAGGAGACGTCATCCCACCATAGCACAGTGGGACCATTAGGGCCAAATCAATGCCTGTGGTGGGATAGATTATGATTCTGGCAAAGATACTGCATTGATAATGACTGGGCAAAGGTTCCTCTGGGGCTTGGCCATTTACAGAGCAGCATTGTGCTTCATACACTTTCAATTCAGAGTGTCCCTGAGAAATTCTCAGTCCTAGCTCCTTACTCTCAGAAAACATATGGGAACTGAGAGTCAGATTCTGCCCCAGTCTTCCTTTCCTATGCTTTTTCCTCCTGTTCTCTGAACACAACAGCATTCAAGGACCACAGGAGTGTTTGTGTCCAACTGCAGGGTGGTCAGGTTTTATCACTTCGCCATAATTCTTTCTAAATGCCTTGCAGAATGCAAGTCTGAACAATGTGAGTGAGTCTCAGGAGGACTATCTCTGTTCACTGTCAAGTCTTGGCAATTTAATTCCAATAGTGTCATCAATATTGATTGCGTGTCTGCACCATGCATAATGATAATACTAACAACCTATATTTATACAGTCCATATAAACCCTCAAGTTTGCAAGGAAGACCTACAGGTCATCAAATCTAACATAACCCACCCTGCCCATCCCCAGCATTGATTTTATCTTATTGAATCTTCAGAATTATGTGAGACAGGTTGGATTATTAGTCCTAATTTAAAGATGGAGACAGGCAACAGGAATGATGTACCTAAGGTCACATGAGAATAAGCAACAGAGGTGGCACTCAAACCATTGCTCTTGTGTAGTGACACAGTGTGATCAATATGACTATACCTGATCACTCTGTCTCCTTCAAAACACAGCAAATTAAAACAGTGTCCTTTATGTAGCTTATCATACGGTGGTTTGACAAATTAGGCTGAGCTCAAAAGACAGGCTCTCTGGGTCTCAGCTAGGATCCAGTGGGTATTGTGGCCACCTACTGGGAGCTGGTCAGCACAGGGTAGCTCAGCTGACATGATTTCTCTTTAATGGGCTTTCATACTCCAGCAGGTGAGCTATACTTGAAGGGTGATTGGCAGAGTCCATTGGGAAGGGCCTGCCAAATCTCTGGAAGATGCTGCTAACAACTGGATGCTTCACTTCTGCCCCAGTCATTTGGCCAAAGAGAATTACAGGGACAACCTAGGTTCAAAGGAAAAGGGCAATAAGGTGCACAAAATCATCTATTAAATGAGTATAAAAACAAGAAAGAGAAGCATACATGACCCTTTTCAAAAAATCTGTAAGATTTTATCTAAAAATATGTTTTTAATTTGTAAGACATGATCCTGATACTCAGCCAAAGCGAAGATTAGTGTGATAGCTTCCCACTACTATAACAAAATACCTAAAAATTCACTTTCAAAAGATACAAGGTTTATTTTGGCCATGGGTTTAGAGGTTTCAGTCCAAGATCATGGAAACCTAATGCTTTGGGTCTCTAAAGAGGCAGCACACCATGGTGGGAGGGCAGGGCCAGCAAAACCACTTATATCACAAGCCAGGGAGTAAAGAGAAATAGAGGGAGACCCAGGTCCCACAGTCTCTCCTGAAGCCTCACCTCCAATGTCTTAAGGGACCTCCTCCCATAAGGTCCCACCTCCTAAGGGTTCCACCACCTCCCAGGTGTGCCACCTTGACACATGGTTACAAGGACTTTTGAGAGACACTTACTCAGTGCAGAGCAACTAGATACCTATTATACTAAAAATGTGAAAATAACTCACATCCAAGGGTATTTTACTCTTTTCAGGTTTTGTTTTGTTTTTTTTGTGGTGCCGGGGATCGAACTCAGGCCCTTGTGCTTGCAAGGCAAGCACTCTAATCACTGAGCTAAATCCCCAGCCTCTATTTTACTCTTTTCAAAGAGCAATCCTGAAGTAAGGCAAGAGGTTTTGCTACATTCTTCTACATCTGGGAAAGCCAAGATTCAAGGAACAATCCAGCAACAACCCCTCAGTGACAACCCATTGAAGTCATAGAATAAGTGACAGCACTTTGTACAGTATCTGAGTCAAGCATGCTTTTTCTTTTTTTTTTTTTTTTTTTTTTTTTTTTGGTGCTGGGGGTTGAACTCAGGGCCTTGTGCTTGGAAGGCGAGCACTCTAACCACTGAGCTAAATCCCCAGCCCCACAAGCATGCTTTCTGCTGTACCTAACTGCTTCATGTTGCACAAAAGATTTTTGGATACCATAATAAAAAGGAAAAGGTTTGCATGACCCTTTATGCCAACAAGGCCTATAAAATCCTAATGACATCCTCTTTGGCCATTTTGGGGAGGCTGAGATGTGGTCCCTGATTCCTCATCCCTTTGAGCGGTTTCAGAATGGCTAAGACGCTTTCAGTTCCTGCTCTAAGTCTTCTCAAGAAATTCCTTCAAATATCATTTATTAAAACTTGTAAAGTGTTTTATGTTTTACACAGATGTTATTCTTATAATCTTCAAACTTGAGATCATTATCCACGATTCAAAGATCTGAGGTCAGGACCCCGGGGTTTAACCAAAGAAATCTAACACAAATAGGTTTAAGCCAAAGAACAACAACAAAATTAATTTACTGGGTCACATAGTCATAATACGGGTCATTTTGCCACAGTTGCACCTTGTCATTTAAAAAAAGGAGTCTCTCACATCTCTCCCCATTATAAGAATTCATTCCTCCACACTGACTTTATTTAGATAGGATCTTCCCTTCTGCTGGTGAAGCTGCTACAAGTTCCCAGTTTATAACCTAGCAATTTAAGGAAGCTAGAAGAATAAAGCATCTTATTCCTTGTTCCTTTAGTAAAATTTTAGGGAGGATCTTCATTGGATGGGCCCGAGTCACAGGTCCATGCCTGAATCAATCACCACAGACAGAGGCATACAAAGTTTTCTGATTGGTCAGAGCTGGCTCATATGCTTACCATTTGAGCAGGGGCATGGCTGGCTCTGGGGAAACACTTCAGAAATGATCCAATAAATGACAAACGGTTACTGGAAGGAGAGGGAATCAGAAGTCAAGAATGCTGGGAAGAAATACAATAAATAATCCATAATATTCAACATGAACATTTCATTAGTAATGAAGTGGTTTATTTAAGATGGCCCAGGTACAAAACAATGCTCCAAAACTTCAACCTCTATTTTGTATGCTACTACTAACTGTCTTTCTCCGCTGGTTTCGATGGTGTTCCAGTCATTTACTCAATAACAATAATTGTAATCATAATAATAAAATTCATAGTAATGTAGACATGATGGGCTTGTGTTTGTCATTATTCTCAGTCTTTTAGCTATATTAACTTATTTCATCTTCACAGCAATCTTACTAGATGAGTACTACTGATGTCTTCATTTTCCAGCTGCGGAAACAGAGTCACCGATTTTTTTAAACTTGTCCAAAAAACATCCCCAGAGACAGAGAGGAGTAAATGCTCCAACACTTACCCACTGAGCAATAAACATCTTTAAAGTCTGTTGTTACATGTTTTAAAATTTATGAATCTATGCATTATGCTAAGTGTGAAAATCACCAAACTCAAATGATTCCATTTATACAATATTCTAGAAATGGAAAAACTATGGAGACAGAAAATAGATCATTAGTGGCCAGGGGCTGGGTGGAAGGAGAGGGGTTGATTACAAAGGGACACAGAGGAATTTGGGGAGTGACAGAGTTTTGCATCTTGTTTGTAGTACTGGTTACCCAATGGAACACATTTGTCAAAACTCACAGAGCTCTGTACTAAAAGGTTGAATTTAATGCATGCAAATTGTACCTTAATAAAAATGAAAAATAAGTCTTAGAGATCAATCTTTCTCCTCTATAATACATGAGTATGCATTTTACTAGAGAACTAGTATTTTAACATATTTACCAAAGATAAAATTAGCCCTATTAAAGAAGTGTCTGTGGTTTCTCGTTACTTTTGCATAATGGGTTAAAGTCATCCGTCTTGTAAACCAACTGGCCTTACATCAAATCCTGGTTCAGTCACATAATAGTGCCACCTGTGGGACAAATCATTTAACTTTTCTTAGCCTCAGTGTCCTGGCTGCAAAATGGGGCTAAGAGTGCTGATGTAGTAAAGCATGTACCTGTTATTGGAGCAATTCTGTTATTGGAATTGGAAACTGCTGTTAACTCAGTGTTAACACTGGCCAATGATCAAAGGTTAATGCTCAGGCTGAGTAGGGTGAGCACTCTGGGAGGCTGAGGCAGGAGAATCACAAGTTCAAGCCCAGTCTGAGCAACCTAACAAGACCCTGTGTTAGTATTATAAATAAAATAAAAAAGGCCAGGGCATAGCATAGTGTGATGGCTCTGTGTTCAAACTCTAGCACCAAAAAAAAAAAAAAAAAAAAAGTCTGTGATTAACAGAAAGTGGTAGTTATTAATGTGCCACCGGCTCTGGATTTCACACACGGATTGGTGTCTTACTTTTCCTTTCTTTGCTGAATGGCAGTAGTTTCCCCTGTGCAGCTGTGTTTCGTCGGTGGTCATAGCAACAGGCTTCCCATTGGATTAGGCCAGTGCAGGTACTGGCAGGAAACTAAGTAGCAAGAAGAAAGGGAGGAAAATGGTGCTTCCCCTTCTACTCTTTGGGTTGTTTCTGGAGCTGGAACTGTTACTCCACCACGGCTTCAACTCTTCCTGGATAGAATTTACCATGAGTTTCTTCCATGTGTCTCCAGGCTCCAATAATAGAACCTCTACATCTCCGTGTCTAGGGCTGGAATCAACTCCCTGCGGTCGCTAATCTCTGGGTTACTACCTTGTTCTACGCCTCTTCCATTATTCAGGCAAATAATTCCTCCTATTGTATTCCTTCTATTTTAAATATTTGAAATTATTTCTATTTTCTTTCTTAGAAAGAGACTGACAAAACCATCATTTCTGAGATCTTTGCAGGCCTCGGCTTGAAAAGCTGGGATGGTTTCTGCCTCCTATTGCATGGATGTGGCTTGGACCTAGATGTCCCTCCAACACCTTGTGTGGTCATAGGTGGACATTTCAAAGGTGGCTGGATTAGGATGTATGAATGCGGATTGAGTGTGCGACACTGGGGTTAAGGGTGTGGATAATGGAAGCATGGGGTAGGGCGACCCCAATCGATAGACTTACAGCCTGGATAGTATATAAAGGGAGAGAGGGAGGGCAGGCTTGCTGCTTGCTTCTGTCTACTTTCCATGCCATCGACTGTTTCTCCTCTGCTATGACCCTCTCCTGTGCCACCCTGTGTTGAAACCAGCCACCTATAGACTGAAACCTCCACAAACTGTGAACGGAAGTAAAACTTTATTCCTTTAACTTTGGGTGTCGGATTTATTTCCTCAGCAAAACGCATCACGAGTCCACTGTGTGGTCCTGGTGAAGCTAATACATGCACTGTTAGCTGTCCCAGTTGTGAAGCTGAGGTATTCAGAGTGTCGATCACTGAGGGCCACTACTGAGCCCTCATGGTGGGCTGGCCTTACTTTTCATCATTGGTCTTAGTAACATATGTTTGCATTCTTTTCACCAATAGCTCCCGATGGTGTGGTTCTCTGGATGGCCAAGCCAATTACAAAACCAGCTGGTCTGGACCCAGGTTGTGGAGAACGAGTGGAGTGGCTGAGGAGGGTGGAAGCAGCCTCTCCTCACTCCCGGAGCAGGACCAGACAGCCAGAGCACCCTCAGACAAGTTGAAAAAGCCTAGAAAGAGCCACCGCTCCCGTCTGAGGTAATTAAGAGTTCAGCCTCCAGAAGATGCTACTGTGACTGAATAAAAGCCCCAGTTTTCTCTTTGGCCCAAGCCACTCTTTCCTTTCATGTAGAGACCTTCCCTGGAAATGCTAGTAGAAGGAAGGAGCAGAGATCTGGATCAGTTTTCATAGACCGTCCCAGCAAGTGCTGACCATTACTGGTCGTTATAAGAACAGACTTCGCTTCCTACTGTGTCTTATGACCCCAGCACCTGGTTAGGCACATTCAAACATAGCATCTCATTCAATCCTTACTGCCACCTAAAAGCTAAATTTTATGGTCTGTATTTTCAGTAGAAATTAATCTCAGAAGTCATGCCATGACTAAAATGCCTAAGGACTTATCAAAGAGAATTTCCCTGACTAACATGTCTATATGTTAGAGACACACACACACACACAACTTTCAGCTCACCTGCTTTGTCGTCACAATTCTTATCATCACCCAACGTATTTATTCATGTATTTCTTATTGTCTGTCTTCCTCCACTGGAATGGGGTTTCTATAGGAATAATATCTATTTTCTACCTTCTCCTTTTGTATCTCCAGTACCTATTATACCCTGATACATAGGTGCCTCAGTAAGTATGGTTATATAAATTCATTAAATGAACCATTTTCTTCATAGCATTTATTATTATCTGGAATGATTGTGGTTATTCATGTGAACTATTATCATCAGTCTCTCTCCATCAGAGTGTTAGATCCAGGAGAACAGAGGCCTTGACTCTGCTTACTACATTCCTAGTGCTTAAAACAGCACCCTCCATCCAGCAAGTGGTTAATAAGTGTTTATCTGGAACACAGAGCTGGTAAGAAATTGAGCTCACTTTCTCTCAATTCCAAATGCCAGGGTCAGCGGTAGAGTGCTTGCCAAGCGTGCAAGAGACCCTCGATTTGGTCCCCAGCACCACAATAATGACAACAATAATCATCGTCTCCCAAATGCCTGCCTATGTCTTCTATTCTCAGGTTCGTCCTTGGGTTATTTGTATCATGAACACCCTCGGAACATGAGTGAGAAGGTACCAAGTAGTTCTATATCTTATGCTCATAATGTGTCTTCCCTTCTACCTGTCAGCATAGTCTTGCAACATGGCACAGCCTCAGAGGACCTGCAATCACAGGTAACATTGTCATTTTAAAAAGCTAGGAAGGCTAATAGAGGGACTTTCTGGAGTGTTAGGTGCAGATTTCAGGTCCAACAATATGCTTGATGAAATAGATAAGGAATAGTTCTATCAACCAATTCATATATTTTTACTGAGCACGTACACAGCTGTAGAGCCCATTACAGGAGAAGGAAGATAACAGCCTCTGTTTTCACGGAGTTCAAATCTCAGCAACTTTTCCTAAAGCCCAAAGCCAGGCCCTGAAAGCAGGCTCATCTGACATCAAAGCCTGTGCATTCCAGCACCATGTGGGCAGAGCCCTGGTACATCCTTTCAGAGCAAATGTGAAATCTGAGGATCAAAAGGGCTCTACAATGCATGCACGTGCCCCCAGCTAATCAGGGCCCAATCCGCATTCATGTGCTCCTAACACTGCAGACCCAAGGAAGAATAAGGTTGGTGAGGTCTCTTCCTCTTGGGAAAAACAAGCCATTTCCCCTCATTCCTCTATGGAGTTCTGCCCTTCACCAGCAAGGGATCACTTGCCATTTTCCTTTCCACTGGGAATTGGAGCGGTCCATTAAGAAGTGTCCGTTCCAACCACGTAACCTTTTCTGAAAAAGACACCACACGTGTCTAAGAGATCAAATAGTAAAAACTCATCTTTTCTTCCTTAAATCACTGCCGTTAAGGCGGAACGACTTGAAAAAGAAGGAAGAGCCCATTTCTGTTAAAAGCATGTTCCCTCTGTGAACATCTGATTCTGTGATCGGGCTTTTTCTCAGAGCCCTGCTCTGCCCTGTAACTCACAAGCGGCATCGCTTCTCCGGAAGAGAGCTCGCTCAGAGAATCTCTACCTCCAGTTCTCCTCTCCCTAAGATCCAGTCCACTTCCACGGTCCCTCGGAGCTCAACCAGGTCAGCCCTCAGGGCCACTCAAGCCACGGCCTCTTCTCTGTAGGTTCCAGGACTCACAGTCTGCAGAGCCCTGCACGGCTTTTCCGTATCTGCAGAACCTGGCCAGAGAAGACCACTGCAAATAGCTGGCTGTACTCCACTTGTGGCCCATACTTGTTTTGTCCTAAAAGGGTCAGCTGCGCTAACACAACTTGGCCTGAGCCTGACGGTGCTGTCAAGCCAAACTCCTGAAAAGGAGCGATCTCTAAAAATGAAGGGTTTATCAAGCCATCAAAGATGCTAGTCAGAAAAAAATAATAAAGGACCAGGTTCTGGAACAAGTTCCCAAAACAGCTACTAACAGGAGGTAGGCCCAGTTGGATAATGTCAGCTGGACCTAGAGCTGAGAATATTTTTTATTAACTTTTGGGAAGGAAAGCACTGTTTACACCGAGTCATTAGCTGTTGACAAAGATTGGGATTCTGGGCAGCAGAGAAAACTTTGGGACAGGAAGACAGTCCCTAGGGAGAAGTAGTTGTGTCTGGATTGGTCGGGAATAACATTAGGAAGTTCACATGTAAAGACTCCCACTGGGCCTGGTGCTTAGGGATAGGATTTGAGTTAAGGTTTTAATATACACTTAAAATGTAAAATGGTCTTTTGTTGTTTGGGACCTGTAGCTTGTTACTGATTAACCTCCCC